>JAULBZ010001883.1:0-20354 GCA_032360805.1 Neoturris breviconis
AATTTGGCGGTTTTGGGCAAAAACCGCCAAATCCGCCAAATTTTCTTCCCGCCAAAATTTCTTCCCTTAAGGTATATACAAAGCAATGGTTACATATAAGTTTTAGTAGTTATTTTGTTACATATATATTTCAAAGTTAAACGAGAAGTTTGTAATTTTATTATATTTCTTATTCTATATGGGTATAAATTGTCAACAATAGGAGTTAGCCAAATAAAATAGAGGGGCAAAAGAGATCGAGTTAGACAGCTAATAACTAAATAATAAAATAATACCTTTTGTTTCAATGATTTTGAAATGGAAGTATATGTAGGGTGTGTGACCAGCACGTCAATATCCCCACTAGATGCAGCACCTATAAAACAAGAACAGTTGCAATAGAAACACCACACAGTATCGTGGTACAACAAGATCATGGTCCAGGCTTTGCTCAGACAATCTTCACAAATTCGAGTTATTCCTAGTAAAATCACCTCGCCACGCTAGTGGCATATTAAAATATTAACATTTTTGCTTTGTCAGAAGGGAAATCACGATCATACATGTTGAAACTTCTTACCTCTTCTGTAACTTCCACAGATAGTCGCAGTAAAGTCTTTATCACATCCCTTTATTTCGCATAGTAAATGTTTCTAAAGAGAATGATCCTATAGAGGAACATGATTCACACATTTTCAAGAGTAGTGACCAGTAGTCGAAATAAGAGCAAATATTAATGCAGACGAGGAGTTTTAGAGCATAGATACATCCTTGACAGTCTGAAGCCACATTAAATCAAAGGTACGGTATTGAAAGTAGCTGTCAAACTGAGCATATTTTCATATTTAGTAGCCTGAACTATGCTTAATCAAAGGCACAGTATTGAAGGTAGCCTGCCAAACCAAGTGAATGTGAAACCAAGTACATAGATTTGAGTTGCATACACACATTATACAACAATACAATTTCTTTAAATAAAATAAATAATCTTATTAAAATAGCATCTTTTTGTTGTCTTTGAATGAATATCATTCCTTTTTTAAAAGCACGTTCTCTGTTGAATTGTATATTTCTAATTCTCATTGGGACTAATTCTAATAATGTTATAACAACTTATACTTATAATAACTTATACTCATGGAGTAGTAATTGTTTTATGACCTTTAAGAGAGTAACATTAATATTTATTTCAAAATTAAAGAAAGTAGCTGCCCAATATCAAAATGGAGACTTCAATTCCTTAAAGTAAAAAATTAAAAAAATCACTGATTTATTTTATATCTCCAGAAATTGAAGCTTCCCAAAAATACAAAATGGTTGCCAAAAATAATTAAGTCTAAATGTGAATGTTGTCATAGCAATTTCAAAAATATTTCTAAGTCAACTATTTAGCTTTTGCGTAAATATTTGTGTGAATGTCGTTAAATCCTCATAGAATTCAAATTTCCACTTTTGAAAAAATCCCTTTATTGCCGATACTCGGTCCCGAGTTGACAAGATCGAGAAAGTTTGGCAAGCGGTCTTGTAATATTGCATAGAATGTCATAACCAAATTACAGGATGGTACCACGCTTTTTCGGTCAATTGGCCCGGAAACGCAATTTGAACCCTTTTTGCCCAAAACTTTGGGCTCGAAACTTGGAACCAAGTGGACAATATCAAAAATCTTTTGGCGTGTTCTTCTAAGATATTGTCATACGTGCTGGTACTAAATTTCAAAATGGTAGCACTTCGGAACCACTGCCACAAAGTAATAATAATAGCATATCTAAACTTCGTCCTTCCACACAAACTCTTACTTCAACCACTGGTGACCTTATGCTTTTCTGTTTGTTATTTACAAACATACTTATCTTTATCAATTTAGACATTATAAATAGAGGTATGTAACAGTAGCTATTAAGAAAGAAATTTGACATGTAGGATGTACCTCGTGTTTTTCCATTTCATCTCTTGATATTCTCTCTTCAAATTCAGAAAAGTATCTAAACAATAAATTTGAATGAAAGGTACGGTATTGAAAGTAGCCTACCAAACCAAGTAAGAGTTAAATCTAAGCACCTAAATACAATTTGAATACACACATTATACAGTGTTTAAAATATGTCTTTGTTAAGTAAATTGATAACACTTCAGGTCAAATAAACAATTGCAACACCTTTATCAAGGTAAAATTATATCAAATCACTTTGGAGGAGAGTAGTGAAATTTCAAATCATAGCCTGAAACAATGCTCAAAAATAACTCTAAAAATAAAAATAGAGAATACACTAATGTTATAGTATTATATGTGCTTTTAAAGACTCGTGTTTATATATGTATATATTTCAATCCTCATTTAAAGATATATATATCCTCCACAACTTGGTGTAAAAATAGAGCACCAAGGTACCCATGCCCCATGCTACGTTCTTAAACCTTGATATCATCATAAAAGATGTTTTTTTTGTATATAAACTCTTTGATAAAAGAGACCGATTTCCTTCTTTTATAGTCAGATTGCCCAACCTTTCAAGTAACATTCCATAAACCGTTTTCTATGACTCTGTGTTTTCCGAGTTTCTTCGGATTGCTCATCCCGAGAGCAGCTGAGCTATTCTATCGGATGAAATCACAGAGAGTTGATCCTAAGATCCTTTTATAACAAATAAATAAGGCATTTAATAGATACCCGTCGGTTTTTCAAAATTATGGAAAAAGTTGCGAAGAAACAATTACATCGTTTAGCTTTTACAAAATGTGCCCTTAATTTATTCATATTATTGGAAAACATTTGTTCTGTATCAGAATTATATATATACAATTGTTAACACAATTACGTAGGCTGCTGGTCAGCCATCAAACAAATATTATACATATATATTTTATATGTTATTGATACTAGCCTTATAGATCTAGCTATAAGAAACTCTCACTTTTTTGCTTAATGCAATAGACTTGCTGGTCAGCCATCAGACATTTCTATTTTTATTACGACACTAGCCTTGTAGATCAAGCTTATTCAACAAACTTGTAGATCAAGGTTTGACTGACACGCATATGTATGACTGTATATGTATGTGTGTGTATTTACATATACGTGTGCATGTATATGTGCATGTATGTGTATATATATTTATATATACTATTTTAATGCGAGAAATTTGCTACTGGTCAGCAATCCAACTAGTTAATGACACTAACCTTGTAGAGCAAGCTATAAAAACATTTTGTTTTTATACATATATATTTTTTATATTACGTAAAACAAACAGGCTTGTAGATCAAGCCAAAAGCGTAAAAAAACATTTTTACATGCATGTGGGATGGATGGTGGAACCTGATCAGTTTTGCTGGGGAGCCAAAGCACTAGACTATATAGATTCAAATCCCCAAAACCGTCGCTTTGGTCATCTACTGATGAGTCCTAACCACACACCATGTCAAAATCACTCGTTACTCCAATTTTATCTCTTAAGCGTCATGGTTAAGGTCATTGTGTGACACCAGGTACTGAAACTCTGGAATAAATTATAGAAAATCCTAAAAAAATATAAAAATCAAAAAACCAAATAAAAAACAATCCTTTTTTCTTTTTCTGTGTATACACAATGTGACAGATATGCTATCTTCACTATATATATTTATATATATGTACATGTATGTATATGTATGTAAATAGGATAATACACATAGGCTATAACACACATTATATTATTTGACTACACTGTGTGTTGTGTGAAGTAGAATTGCAAAATCTATGCTTTCAAAATGACTGCCATATTGACCAGTGTAGGCCAGGACAGCTTTGTTATGATTATATTGTTTTAACATAAATCTATGGTAAGTCAGTAATATTTCAAAGTTTCAGTCTTAATTTTATGTGTGTTTAATTGTATCTGTGTTATTGATCAACTTTGAGAAATCACTTGCTAGCCAATATGTGTTTACATAAAGGATGTGTTAACATCTAAGTCAAAATACAATTTATCAATATTCAAGCGACACCTTGAAGTTCAAGAAGTGTGTCAGCAGTTTATAAGTGATTACTACAAGAGATTTATCAATTATAATTTACATTATATATCACTCAAGGCATTTAGCAATATACTTTGGCAAGTTGATAAGTATTTTCCTATATGTTTGTTTAGCTTTATTTTACTCAGATTTATGTTTTGCAGTAGCATTTTGTCAGCCAGTCACACAGCCTGCATTCTTCTCAACCCAGTTTGCATCATGCTTAGCCTAGTCTGCCTCTGTCTGTTTGTCTATGTTTGCAGATACCCTTTTGCGTTGTCTGTGTTTGCTGTCACATGTTCCATGTTATGTCAGTTTAAGCCTTGGCCAGGCTTCATTTAATCCTATTCTTAGTATTTTATTTGTCAATATCAAATATAAAATTCAATTTATTTATAAGAAATATGTTATGAACAACACAAACGTTCAGAGTATGTTAACATTGGTCGACACTTGCCACCACATTTGTACCAGGTAACATTTCCTATTTTTTCCAGTTCTTCTCTTTCGCTATTAACTTCTCCACTCGATCCGCTAGAGGATGGGCTACTGCAAGGCCTTGTAGGTTCGTGATCATAAGGACGTAGTTTTGAAAGATCAGGTAGTTCTTCCTCACTTTCAGAACTATTAATGTTTTATGAAAAAGTATGATCATAACTACTGACCATTTTATTTGAAAATATTCAGTTTAAACAATTTCTCTACTTGTTTTACTGCTATACGTCCACCACAAAATAAGTGATACCAGTTTTTCTGAACTTTCTGACGTCATTTTCTTTACTAGAACCCATTCTTTTTTTATCACGTGGTCCGTTGAAATCGAGAGCTTTTTTGAGAAACATAAACAGATATTTTCACAAGAAAGACACAATTTCAGGTAGCCACGCTCTTAAGTTTTTGCTTCCAAGGTATGAAACATTAGAAATGTGTAATAAAAAAATTATGTTGCGTTTAAATTGTTGTAAAAATAGTTTATTGAGTTCCCTTTTTCTTTGTAAATTTTAGTTTGAATCAATCAATTAAATAATATGTTGTCTTAGAAACACCCCCTACAGCAATTGCTATCCAAAGTGCCTCACTTTACACTATGTTTTTATTAATAGATAATTTTTATTAATAAGTAATTTTTTTATAAATGTTTAACCCTAATATCTAATATATAATTATCTAATAAAAGGTGGTTGTTATCTGTTATTAAAATTGATCAATAAAGAATAATGAAAAATTCCTTTAAAAACAATCCATTATTTTATTAAAAACGTCTTCCTCTGTCATTAATATTAATAGATTTATTTAAAAATACATATAGGATGATTAAAGGTTTATTTAATAAATCAATTTTACATATTATAGGATAGTTTTTAGTAGCTGATGTTATTAAAACTTGCACTTGGTTTGGTGGGCTACTTTCAGTACCGTACCTTTGATTCCATGATTTTTTCATGATTTTTGTTGACTTAAAAGTTTTTTGAATTCAGTCACATTTAATTATTTTTTCTTTGATACTTTGATCACATTCATCAAAATGATTTTCTCATGATTTTTGTTGACTTAGAACTTTTTTAATTTTTTTCACTGTTTATAAGGATTTGACCAGAATTACATTTAGACTTTTTTTGAAAATTAACTTTGACCGTGAATCTTTTTTGGCAGCCATTTTGTAAGCTCTCTCCTTAATTCTTTAAGATGGTAAAAAATATAAAAAAATAATTTTTAACATTTCAAGTCTCCATTTTGGTTTTGGGAAGCTTCCTTATTCAATTTTAAAGTAACTATTAATGTTATATCCACTTTAGAGTCGTAAAACATTTAATTACAACTAAGAGTATAATTTGGTTTTTATAACATTAATAATAACTCCCAATGCAAATTAGTAATAGAATGACAATACACAATTCAACAGAGGAATAACCTTATAAAAAGATCATGAATAATCAAGAAAGCCCACTTTTTTAATAGATCATGTTCCCAAAGTGTAGGCATTTTGAAATTTGGTACCAGCATCCGTGGTTATATTCTAAAGGGACTCACTAAACATTGTTCGATTTCGTCCACTCGGTCCCGCGTTTTAGGCAAAAGGGGTCCAAATTGCATTTTCATGTCAATGGACCAAAAAGGTGTGGTACTGTCCTGAAATTTGGTCAAACCCTTATAAACAGAATTCCAATAATTCTAAGTCAACAAAAATCATAAATTGATCATTTTGGTGAACGTAAATCAAATTTTTGAAAGTTTTTCGAAGTCTTCACTTTTGGAAAAATCCCTTTTTAACTGATTCTCGGTTCCAAATTGACACCGTCTAAATGCCATAATGCCATAATCAAATTATAGCAATAGCCCATTCAAACTTTGTTTGATGTTCTAAAAATGAGGCGTTCAACAACACTTCAAGGGATATTGTAAATGCAGAACACTCTAGGAAAGTTTTAAACCCTCTAAACCAACAGATGTGGATAGTAAAGCAATTAAAATCTACATAGATGTTTTGGTTCTTTTAAATAAATAAAAAATAACAGCCATAATCACTGTGGTGGAGTGATTTTAAGCATATCTTCAGGGTACAAAAACTGAAGCTATGCTCAAATATCTCTTACCCACAGTGATTGGTTATTCGAAAACAAACACAGCATAAAAAACCCAATATTTTATTCCAAAAATTTGAAAGAAAACTTTGAAAATAAGTTTGTAGGCTTTTGAAGATATTGGTAAGAATCAAAAGAACTTCCCAGTCATACTTCCTTACCCCAACCTTTTAAATCAACTTAAACCTGTGCTGGATATTTAAAGTAAAGGATTCGTAACACTCACCTAACACCAATCTGTTGATGATGACTTAACTTATCATTGTTCTGTTTTAAATCTAAAAAAATAACTATATGTAATTAGACGAAGTCGAATGTTAAGGTAAGTACTTTCAGAACACAAAACCTTTAATTAATTGTTAATTATTTGCTTGCTTATCCCAGCGCAAGAAAAATATATGATGCAAATATGAACGAGCTATATTGAAATATTTTGCACCAATATATATTTTTCATCCTTATTTCAGTTTCAGTTTTTGATTTTGGGATGCTAATAGAAGACCGGCACATATATGAGACTGACACTTATATCTTATTTTGGAGTTAAATAGAAAAAACGCCAGCATTCATGTCATTTGTGGTATGTTATATAACTTTTATTAATAAAATTAAATCTAAAATGACCTTGATCAAAAATATAAATCAAAGGTACGTATTGAAAGTAACCCACCAAACCAAAGTCAAAGCTGAAAGCTAAACCTAAGCACATAAACATGATTTGCATACACACATTATACGTCAGTGTTTAAAATATGTCTTTTTTAAGATGGTAAAGTTCAGTTCAAATAAACATTTGGAACGCTTTTTTCAAGGTAAAATTATGTCAGGTCACTGTGGAGGAAAATAGTGAAATTTCTTATCCAGTATAAACACCCAATTTTTACATGGCATTAGGATTTCATGTCCTTATTAAGTTGATAAAGTTCCAAATCAAATAAATAATTAGAACACCTTTATCAAGATAAAAATATGTCTAGTCACTGTGGGGGAGAGTAGTGAAATTTTACATTAAGGATAAACCCCCAAATGTTACATGGCATTAAGATTTCAAGTCCTTATTAAGTTAAAAAAGTTTCAGGTCAAATAAACAATTGGAACACCTTTATCAAGGTAAAATTATGTCAAGTCACTGTGGACAGGAGTAGTGAAATTTCATACCAAGGTTAAATACATAAACTTTACATGGTACTCGGATTTCATGTCCTTAATAAGTTGATAAAGTTTGAGATCAACTAAACAATTGAAGCAACTTTATCAAGGTAAATAAAACTATATCAAATCACCGTGAAGAAGAGTAGTGAAATGTCATATCATAGCCTGAAGCAATGCTTAAAAACAACTCCTCCACAGTTGATATAAATAGCATACACACACTATACATCATACATCATAATAATAATAATATATAATATACAGATTTAATACATCATTACACAATATAGCATTATATACCATGTATCTTTGTATAATAAAGAATTTTTTAACTTATAAGCTATGGAACTATTAAAACATAAGTACATTATACATAATTACAGTTTAATAAAACATGATTTGTATTAGCAGTGAACTTGTGACATTTAACTATATATACATAACATCTAATAAAAGGTGATTCTTATCATCCTGTTGTTAAAATTAAAAATAAAGATAATAAATATAACAATGCAACGGAAGAATACATTTCCTTAAATTAATTTAATGTTACTATAAAATAATAAAATGTTTTTTACTTCTAATTCCCAATGGGTATATCTATATATATACATTCATTAACTTAACATCACATTTATAATAAGACTTTCATAATCCCTAAGTGCTTTCATTAGGACAAAAATTTAATTATAAATGTAATGTTCAAGGAACATGGTCTATTAAGAAAAGTTGCTCGCCGCTGCCACCACCGCTGCAAAATGATAGAAATAGCCCATTTAAACTTTGTTTTGTGGGCTAATTATGTAAAATATGTAATAAGCGCCCATCACTCATACGCACTCGAATAGCTGCCAGAGGTGACTATTAGAGATCAGCGTGAGTTAAGAGACTAGATACTAGACCTCTCAATAAATATTGTGGCATTGAGAATCGTATCAAAATTTGCAGACAAAAAATACAGCAAAATGTCTCATAATCTTCGGCCAAAATTGTAGCAGTGTACTTAACATCCATGGGTAACCTGTCAAAATTGTGTTGGACTCAAATATCCAGTATGTAAACACTCAGAGTAGGGGATATAAAAAGAGAAAACAATTATTTTGAGGCTTGTTAAGGGACTTGGAATTAATTTGTTTGTTAGATAGAAACTAACTGCATCATCATTGCTCTTCCAGAAAAGACATCTAAAGGTACTGTAATATAATCATAAAAAGATGTCAATAATAACTGAGTGACATCAAATACTCAAACTACAGACTATTAGTATATATTACTAGTTTTGTAAAAAGATGTAGATATTGACCAATGAGAAATGAGAGCAGTTAGATTCACAGTGATCACATAATTTAAAGCATTAATCAAGTGTGCAGACAGTAATGATAATACATGTTACCAACCTCCTAACGTTTTTATGCCATCATCAGAAAACTTTTTAGCAGCAGCAGGACTAAAGAAAAAAGAATGAAAGGTATTGAAACTAGACTGCCAACCTGAGCAGAAGTTATACCTATGTATATTGTATATGTTGTATATATATATATAGTATATATTGTATATATATACAGTATTAATACAGTATTAATATAGTATATAATGTAGGATATAGTATATAGCATAGTATACCGGTATACAGGTATACAGTATATAGTAAAGTATACAGTATAGTATAAAGTACACAGTATAGGTTATAGTGTATAGTATATAGCATATATCATATATAGTACATATACCATATAGCATATAGGATCTTTTAGTGCACGCTAAACTGCCACAAAAGATAGAGGATGGCTACTCAGGTAAATGCGATGTGGGACATTATGGCGTTAGTGAAAGATTGTGATACATTTTCAGATAGGACTGGCGGGAAGTAATTAAAGATTAAGGGATTTGAACTGTATGTAGTATAAGACTTGTAATGTTTAATATAATTGCAAATGTTGCCACGGAAACCATCATGGTATGGATGACTAGTGTTTAATAATAATTGAGAAGGCTAGTGATATAGATTCCCTTAGAGTACACACTACCCCTAATATTTTGTATTTTTAAATTTTTGTTTTAAGGCCATTTTCTGCAGAACGGGAACGGAACGAAAAATCCACATGCATATAAAGAAATACATGTATATGTATATGCATATGTATGTAAATGTATGTATGTGTATGTGGGTGGGTGGGTGGGTGTGCCTGTGCATGTACATGTTTAAGAAAATATCTTAGTAAGAACAATTTTTTATGCAGAAATCTAACTATGCTCCCCATGATTTTAAATAAGAGAAGGCATTTAATTATACAATGTTGGCTTTAGACCGTTGCTTGCAGTGTATTTAAAGGGCCTGGCAAACCATTTTTCACTAAAATATTTTTCATTTAGCCTTCACCCATAATTCAAAAAATTAAATTCTGAGTCAATATTCTAGTTGTTTGTAATTATTTTACCTCACGACGTGAAACGTGAAACAGTAACAAATGATATAAGCTATAGCTCAGGACATCTAATTTTGATGATTTTGATGAAAATATCAGAGAATAATCAAAATTAATAACGAGCATTATAACTTTTATTTAGTCCAGCCTTTTACTGACATAAATTTAGTTCGAGTTCATTCATTAAAGTAAACAATTGGAGATGGTCCCTTTGTAATTCTGTTCAAATTAGTCAGTGACTCACACTTCAGTTAATTTAAGTTTATGGAAGCAGAAGATATTACACACACACACACAGACACACACCCTCTCTCTCTTTCTATTTTCCTCCCTCTCAAATGATCTATATTGAAAATGAAATTAAACTTACCCAATTCCTGATACTCTTGTTAAGAAAGTAATGACTGAATTAGAATCATCAGCCTTGATCTAAATAAATGAATGAGGTAGGGTTATGTTTTCTTATTTATACAGTAAGTCTTTGTAATTTCGTAATAAGCTACTAAGAATTTATTATCATTCAGTCACTGCATGTACAGAATATCTATTATATTAATACGCAGCCATGAATTTCTGTGAGGATGGATGGATGGATGTTCGCACAGGCATTTTAATATTGCTGAACAGTTTGGCTGAAATTTGCAACACAATCAGGAAATGACCCAATGAATCTGGCCATTAGACTTGGTGTTAAGTCATAGAGTGAAGAACACGGGCCGTTAGACTTGGTGTTAAGTAATAGAGTGAAGAACACGGGCCGTTAGACTTGGTGTTAAGTAATAGAGTGGAGAACAGGGGCCGTTAGACTTGGTGTTAAGTAATAGAGTGGAGAACAGGGGCCGTTAGACTTGGTGTTAAGTAATAGAGCAGAGAACAGGGGCCGTTAGACTTGGTGTTAAGTAATAGACTGGAGAACAGGGGCCGTTAGACTTGGTGTTAAGTAATATAATTGGTGTTAAGTTACATAATTACCTTCTCCAACTTTTCAAGTTTGCCAGTTTTTAGATACTCATCAATTTTCTTACCAATAGCAGCACCAATTCCTGGCTGAATAGAAGAATCCAGAATTAAAGGTAGTCCACCAAACCAAGGGAAAGTTAAACCTAACCACATAAATATGATTTGCATACACACATTATACGTCAGTGTTTGAAATATGTCGTATTATGATGGTAAGGTTTCAGTTCAAATAAACAATTGGAACACCTTCATGAAGGTAAAATTATGTCAAGTCACTGTGGAGGAGAGTTGTGAATTTCAAATCAAGGATAAACACCCAAATTTGGCATGGCATTAAGATTTCATGTCCTTATTAAATTGACAGAGTAAACCTAAGCACATAAACATGATTTGCATACACACATTATACGTCAGTGTTTGAAATATGTCTTATTATGATGCTAAGGTTTCAGTTCAAATAAACAATTGGAACACATTTACTAAGACAGAATTACATCAAATCACTGTGGAGGAGAGTAGTGAAATTTCATATAATAGCCTGAAGCAATGCTCAATAATAACTCCTCCATAGTGGATATAAATTTTATACATACATAATAGCATTATGTAAAATTAAAAAGAATTAATATGTTATAGTTGTGCTTTCAAAGACTTGGCATATTTTACACTGTATAGTCAGACCAATGGTTAGACCTTGAATTAGATTTTTATATTTATTCTTAGTTGAGTTAGTGTGTGGTGTAGTATACATAGATCCATCAGAAAAGGTTGAACTTGAAGATGGTGAAGTAAACAGAACAGAATGTTTTATAGGTTGATCAGGTTTTGTAGAAAATATTGAGTGAATAGGTAGACATAGGTAAAGCAGCAGGTTCGTCATATATGTTAAAGTCGGTGGAATAAGTTTCTTTTGATGCTTGATGTTCAAGAATAAAAACCCTATTTAAAATGTCCTTGTTTTGTTGAGTAAGAATATCAATTATTTTATTTAATTTTCAATTTCTGTTTTGCAGCCGCAGGTATGTAAAGAACGATTTTCAAATGATGTCGATGTTTGATAAGCAGAAGATGATGGAGGCACATACATTGGTTTTTTAATAACTGGTGGTGATGACGAAGGTGAAACATTTAACTTAGACATTGGTGAAGTACATATTTGTTGAATGCATGGATACGTTGAAAGTGAAGTTGAAGGTAGTGAAGTTGACGGTGTTGAAGTTGACGGTATGAAAGTTGACGGTATGGAAGTTGAAGGTATCGAATTTGAATGTATTGTAGCTGATGATGAAGTTGGTGGTAGTGTAGGTTCAACCAGTGGTGGGGTTCGTCGCAAAGAGTATAATTCATCAGTAGTGGTACCAGTACGTGATACAACAGCACCTTGTTAAAATGAGCATGAATATACTTCAATGAAAGAAACAAATGCAGAAGAACACATCGCAGAAGAGGAAAATGTGGATTTAGTTATCGTGATTAGCCTCTAAATCACAATAATAAATTCTGCATTTTTTCTACTGCACACACTTTCTTCCCTTAATGCAATCATTTTGTTTACATAAAATAGAAAATGCTGGATATATTCTCAAGTTTCCTCAAATAATTATTTTCTAACTCAGAAATTTCTAGAAATGGCAGAAGACTACCATTTTAGAAATAACAATCACAAACTTTATTTTCACATTTCACTCAACCAAAACATTTTTGAGTTCAAAATTACATTTGAAGCAAAACACCTCATGGCACCAAGGTTCCTCAAATAATTATTTCCAACTCCGGTAACTTTAAGGACTGTCTCAATTTCCTCATTTTGAAATTCCACTACCAGCGCTGCTTTAATGATACTTCTGGCTTTAATACTTTTGTTTCAAAGTACTTGCATAGGCTTGGGGTGTCGATTTAATTTACAAAAATGTCTAAACTTCTATCATTTTTAGACTGAACAGGTTGAGATACAATGTACAAAATATATTTTGAAAATCTATATTTCTCGCCTTCTTTTACTATCTATCTTCTGTCTTTTGTGCCACTTTATTTGTCTTTTTTGCCACTTTATTTAATTTGATTTTTGTTGATTCTGTAGATATCTATAAAAAGGATGAAATTGCAAATACATTATTAAATTTGATATATTTTGCAGGTTTTTACCTTTTAATTGTGCTGAAAATGTTATCTATTTTCTATTGTTACTAAAGAAGAACGATAACACTTGTACTTTACTATTACTGTTCCATGGTTTGTGTAGCTGGCAACTGGTTAGGGACTAGTCGATTAGTTAATTTATCATAACTTTATGTTATTTTTAAAATTTTAGCGAGGTGACTACTTTATGTTATTGTTGATTTCCTAAAAGTTAGCAGTGGGTAGGGGGTGAAAAATTTCCAAAAATTAAGTAAGTTACGTTTGCTAAATAGGAATTTCCAGTTTCCTTAAGCAAGCAGATCATAAAGCTGTGTTTACTGGAATTTTAGTCTTTCCTCAAATAATTATATTCAAAATAATAGTTACTTCTATCCTCAAATAATTATTTTCTAGCCCTTACAACAAAATTTGAAGTAATCTGTGACACACAAAAACATACCTTCTTCTTTCTTTTAACTGATGTTTTCAAATATGTGTCTTCAGTTTCATCATCAGTTCCATTTAGCCAACTTTGCTCAGACATATCATCTATGATAAAAATTTAATTTATAGTATCAATAGTGGAAAGCTAAAACTTATCTTTGCTTGGTTTTCATACATTTAGTTCTGTTTGGATATTCTGAATTGTGATTGAATGATTTTATCCAGATTACAATACCAAGCTTACAGGTAACCATTTTACATTGTAAGCATGAAGTGTCAAATTTGAAAAAAAAAAAAGTTTTTTCTAGATAGTAAAATAATAGTCTGTTATAGTAATGGTTTAACCCTATTAGCACTAAGAGGGTGGGGGGGGATCCACCCCCATCTCACATTATATTTCATAACTCTTGATTGGAATGCGCTATGGAGCTGAAACTTTCACAGTTTTAGTTTTTATCCTATAGACTTTTCCAAAAAAACGTTTTCCAAAAATCTTTCCCTATCCCACTTGACCACAACCGTTTTGAAGGTCACCAGTACCAATTTTCTTTCTTTTTTCTTTTTTTTTTAAGTTTTACATTTAAAAACAAGAAGAAAAAAATCGCAAAAAAAAATTCCAGGAAAAATTATGAAATGATGATGTCACTAAATAATAATGAATTTAAACACAAATGTTCATTACAGTTGGTACTAATATCGTGCCAAGTTTCATGGTGTAATACTAAAGCAATACAGAGATATCCAGGGCGGGTAGCAGAATCCATTGAGGAGCCCCTAAAAAGCCTAGTGTTAATAGCAGTAAAAGATTTTGGTAACTTTGCCGAATATTTGATGTGATAATATTTAAAAAAATATCAACATGCTGAAATTATGTAACAACGTTGGAAAAAATTTTGTTGCGATATCGTGTGCCCACTAGTTCGAAGTAAAAAGCTATTTGGAAAAGTTTTAATATTACAGCATTATGATTTTATTAGCTTATATTTAGAAACCTTGATCTCATATCTTAATAAGGATTAGGATCACAATTTTTCGAGAGGATATTCGCGTTTATTTTTCTGAGGGTAACCTTGATTCTAGGTGTTGGAATCCACACTGCCTCTTACTTTATATTTCAAGTTTTATCTGTTACACAACTTTATTTTCTCCGTACATATCCCCTTGACCATGCTCTTTTCGAAGGTTACCAGTACTAATTTTTTTTGTTTACGTTTAAAAACAAGAAGTACCAATATCAAACGTTTAACAGAGTAGTGGGGTGCTACTGGTGGTGCATTTGGGTGTGAGGAGTTGGTTTTCCAGTTTCTTTTCTCTGAACCTTTCAAAGAAATGAACCCAAATCAACAATGAAAAGGGAGGTCCTGTGTGACAAACACTGATTGTATTTTTAATGTTACAGAAATACTACTTGACTAGCACATTCCAGCTTCTATAGTCTGTTCTTCTATAGTCTGTTCTTCTTCAAAAAAGTATTTACTTATTTACTAGAAAATAGCCTGGACAATAACCCAATTCGCCTATGTGAATAGACCTCGATGCATCACGGCATATGCACAAACGTTACGTTTTTGGTTTCTGCAGACCAAGAAAGAAACAAGTCTTAACAGAGAATATGATATTTTAGGCTGAGCATAGGCCGAGCTAAACAAGCAAAGGTCTATATCGTAGGCCGATAACTATGTAAAAATAAGACTTATATTGTATATAAGTTGACTGTATTTACACAGTTAGACAAATCTGATCGGGCAAACATCTAAAATCTGGCAATATTGCATCAAATTGTCTGATTCGATTTTTAGAAAGTCGGACGTGTTTATTTCCATCAGCGCACGCGTAGCCTTCCGAAAAAATCGGGAGTTGGAACCTTTGTGTGTTGGTCTTTATTACAGGACAATAGCTTTCTTTTTCATCACTATTACTTCGTATTCTCCCTATATTTTTTGTTTTCAGATAATGGTGGCAGTTTATTGCGGTCACAACAACATATTCCCGTTTCTGCAGAGAGCCATGAGCATCTCGAAAGTAATTAATGAAAAATAAGTATGATATCAAACTAACTGTTGGTGGACCCTAGGACCTGTTTAATGTAGACATACAGTATACCTAGTGGGAAAAAACTTGTTCAAAGTCAGTAGTAAAGACGCTCGAACAACGTTTTCACATTATATTGCGTCTTTACTGCAAACTTTTTTAAACAAGATTTTTTTCCGCTGTACAAAGATAACTTACTTCGAAAATGAATTACTTTGCTTCATGCTTGATTAGTAGCTTTCCAATAGGCCATGTCACCGTTACAAGATCTCCTTCTACTAAACATGTTCCATCATATTCTTCTATTGAACAGTCTTATCCTCAGTAAAATATACAAGAGCATACTTAAAATTCTTCTGGCAAAATTATTTGAAGCCATTTTTTAAGTTCTCGCTGTATTCTTGAACTTATTTTTGAAGAATGAAGACACAAACAAAACTTTATAAATTAATGTACAAAACAGTTTTGCCAAAGGTACAATAAGATACTAACATAATTGGATGATTGTGTTACAAGACGATTATAATATAAAAATAGTGATAACAAGTAAATTGGCTCGTATAAAGGCTAGAAGAAGAATGTGAGAAAACAAGAATAGAATAAACTGGATGAAAGATTAGACGCTACCAGTAATTAAGGATTGCGAAGCGTGGGTGTACCACTATGTTTGCAAGCAAAATTTTAGGACAGGCAAGCCGGCAGAGGAACACAGGCAACAGGCAGGACATCATCTTCCTTCATCATCTTAAGAAAATTGAGGTTTTGTGTAATGCGTTATATATAATAGCAATATAAAATTTCGTTCAACTGTGCCTCTTTGTCATAAACATAACTTTTAAATAAACTGATAACAATTTAACGAAAAGAATAGAAATGTACATTTCGTCCATGCAAATCTATTATAGTATTTTTATTTGAATATTTCACTTCCACCACGTTTACTAATACAGTCCCACACATTGACTTTTAAAAGGATGTTTTGGTCGTCGATGGATGTTTTGGTCATCGATGAAAAGAGAGTTTTCCATTCCAATCAAGCTGGATACAACTTGCATCCGACCATACAACATCATCAAAATGCCAACCAAGATGTTTTGTTGCAAATTCCAATCTTTTAATTCTATTGGCCTAACTAATTTGCAATATATTGTTGCAGTTGCGTACCAACCTAGTTTTTTCCGTATTCGCATTACTTTTGATGTTAAGAACGTCACATGAAATCGATCATTGAGCATGCGTTTCAATCCATTTGCTGTTAATTTGTCATTACTAATATACTGCTCATCAATAAAATCAAAGATTTCTTTGGTTACTCCACTAGGTTCTCTGTATGGCTTTGGTCTCTGGGCAATTGTCTTTTAGCAGTTTGTATATCCCAGTCTGGGAAGCTATGTAGCCTTCTTCTAATAGCTGCTTTTGTATCTTTGTAACTCCACACGACAGGTTGTATAATTTGATTATCCTTAGTTTAACTACATCAGAAAAATTACATCCCATATTTACTTCTGTGAAGTCACGGTGTTATAAAGAAGAGAGGATAAGAGAGATTTATATACCCCTTTCGGTTTTTGCGGCATTAACGACAGTGTTTATAAAACAATAACTACAAGAGGATTCACCGCTTTGATAATAGAAGTCGATGACACTATACCTGAATCTCAAAGGGTTTATTAATTGAGGCTATTTAGACAAATTATGTCCAATAAAGTTTGAAGGAATTAACATCCCGCTTTTCCCTAATTAAAATTTATTTTTTTCTGATTTTAGTTTAGAATGATGGCATACGCGATTCAGAAATAAAAACATTATGATTTTCTTCTAATAGTAATTCCCTAAAAGATCTAAAGAAAGAAAGCGGAAATATCCGTAACGCAATGTTTTTTTCAGGATTGATCGCTCTGATTTTGGCTACCATCTTAAAAAATCGGTCTACAGAGGAAGTTGAGATTCTGGAAGAGGCTACGAGTTGTATCTGATTTCCAAGACCAAAGTCAGAACGATTGATCATATCCGATTTCCAAGATGGTAGTCAAAATCGGAATGATTGTATAACATGATGAAAGAAAAGGTTTATGTTTATTACCCTATTACTACTAGGTCTTTTTGGGGCTCCCCAATACTAGGGGAGGGGGTTGTTTCCCTGTAGAAATAGGGTTAAGGAAATGTATTTTCCCCCATACTCGCACTACTGAATACTTGAACTTGTCTCGCGAGTGTACTTAAGTGCGGGTGTGGGTAAAATATTGCAAGTACGGGTGAAGAAAATTACAGGTAAGTTCACCCGCACTTAGCATACTCCAATATTTTGTACTCGTACTCAAAAACTTTTCTAATTCCACCTGCGATTGGCAGTTTATCTAAAATACAAATCCAGAAAATGATGCAAAACAAAACTCTATGAAACCTAGATGTAAGGACACTCTAAGGGCACGAAGTGTTCAAGGGAATTTTAAAGATGATTATGTTTTAAATAAAACGGTATATCAAAGAGATTAATTAAATTCTTCACAAAACATGTATTAAAAAGTTCATTTTGTGTTCACTAGCTTCTCCACACGACTCCGTTCAAACAAGCAATAGTTTCACTAAATCCATCAACACCTCCACACAAGTACGTTCAAATGAACAGCAATATTATATTAAAAAAAACCCATCCATATGAAAACGGTAGTTTAAAGCCAAATTACGAATTAATAATGTTCAATAAATAAAATGCAAACAAGCTTTTAGAGATTTCTGCTGGAAATGTTGTTGTATAGTTCAGGGTTGAGTTCAAATAATTTAGTGATAGCAATAGTCCATCCAAACTCCAAGCAGTCCTATCATAAAGAAAATAAGAGCTTAGTAACTATGTGGGGAATATATACTAAAATAACCTCTCGTCACAAACTTGTTGAGTTTGGTGTAATAATTAGTCAAATAAGTATATTTGGATAAGATTACATTAAAGTTAAAGCCATAGTTCTGTTTCTATAACAACGATTTGCGGAAACTAGATTTCTAGTCTTGACCACAAAATGTTCTCTTACCAATTTTTTAGCTTCATTTCCACTTGTTAGCCTGATAGGATGAGCTGCTATCACAGATGAAGCTTTTCTATAAAAATAATAAACTTTTAATATACATTCCAAGCTTGCCATCTAACATAGTTCTGCATCATTGAGTAGAACTGATACAGTGAATCATATATATCAATCGTGTTGTGTTTTAAATTGCAAGCCACAGCTGTAAATAAGAGCAATTAATCACTATGGAGTGGTGCTACCTGTAAGCTTTATATTTGAACATATTTCTTGAGACATTCTTCTCATATTCTGCCAGTTCTATAAAAGTATACAATGAGTATTTGTTTAAGAAATATATGGAGATATCATAAGTTCTATTCAATCCTACATTATAAGAAGTACATGGAGCAAGTTCTATTCAATCTTACATTTTATATATAATCTTATATATATATTTACAATCAATCATCAAATGGGGATGACCTCTGGAATGTAAGGGAGTATATACAAATTGCAAAATTGATCTTGTATCATTTTTACATATTCAAGCTTCTGGATGTACTAATTATCATAATGCCGGTATTTTCTTTAGAAAATCTTTTAGCAATTCCTACTACTATTATTTTTTTTTGAAATGTTTGTACCAAAATTAAGATAACAACACTTTAGGAACTTGCTAATAAGAACAGTGGGATCTAGCCACCATGTGATAGCAATATCCGGACATTTTTGCCAGGCTAAAAAACAGCTATTCACAAAAAGCAATTTTGTTATGAATCTAAAAATGTTTAAGAAATGGACAACATAACACTCACCATGTAAAAAATCACAGAATTCTGAATTCACATTTTCTTCCGGTGCTTTTCGCTTACTCATTCTTAGAATTATAATGTATGTTTATTAGTTACTGAAAAATAATAAAGGTACACCTAAAAAAATTCACGTGTTTGTCATGAAAAAGCATGGTAAGGGGAAACAAAGGTACAAACCAAGTGAAAGTTAAACACAAGTACATAACTATGGTTTGCATACACACATTTTACAGTGTTTGAAATGTGTCTTTATCAAGATGCTAATGTTTCATGTTAAATAAACAATTGGAACACCTTTTGCAAGGCAAAATTATGTCAGGTCACTGTGGAGGAGAGTAGTGAAATTTCATATCAAGTATAAACACCCAAATTTAACATGGGATTAGGTTTTCATGTCCATATTCAGGTGATAAAGTGTCAGGTCAAATAAACAGTAAGTCCTTTAACTGATAAAAGATCCTTGGCTCAATATGGCAAAGAAGGTTGCACACCTGAATCTTGTCTTCCAAATAGTGACGAGTTTTAACTCAAGTGCTCATCGTGAAGTCCCCTTGTGCACTATCATTGCACAAGGTTACCGTATTAAGGCGTGTATAAATCAAGTTTTTAAGAAAAAATCACCCTCGACTTATACACCGTATATAGTTCTGAATACAAGTGACCTTGGTATTGTAAAGTGTCACAGGCGTTAGGTATAATGAAAACACAAGTGACCTTGGTATTGTAAAGTATCACAGGCGTTATGTATAATGAAAACACAAGTCACCTTGGTATTGTAAAGTGTCACAGGGGTTATGTATCATGAAAACACAAGTCACCTTGGTATTGTAAAATGTCACAGGAGTTATC
>JAULBZ010001884.1:5507-20352 GCA_032360805.1 Neoturris breviconis
CCCCCCCCCCCCCCCCCCCCCCCCCCCCCCCCCCCCCCCCCCGTGAGGCCCCCTCCATAAAATCTGAACAGCTCTCTATTTTTCTTTCAAATTTATAAACTAAATTTTATTATAAAAATAATTAGCAGGTGCCCTATTGTTTCATACATATGACGTCATAGCTTATCTTGGGTACGAAAATTCAGTTTTTTATGAGTAAAATGTTTTGATGCAAATACTTGTCACAAGTAGTTACTTTATATAAAATAAACATCAGAAACAGATGCAGCATAAAATTCTGAATTTAACAGTATGTCATATCAAAGAAAATAAACAAATATTCGCCGAAGATAAGCATTTTTTTTTTTGGAATTCAATAGGAAGGGAGCATGATGCCCCTTCCCCCTCCCTCCTCCTCTAGGCCTATCACGGTTACCCCATTAAATGATGTTAGAGCTGTCTAGACATATTCTAAAATATATTGAGCATGATAATGTCACTCATTTTCCAGTCACCTTTTCCCTGATTCGTATAAGAATATGTCACTCTTACCCGCTATTATTAATATCCGAAATTTCTCCCTCCCAGACTCTTAATTAATAATCTACATTCGAAACACATTCGAAACCGCAATAGAATATTTTATTCTGTAGTATCAAAGGAGGAGGGATGTTAATTAAGTTCTGAAAGATCGTTCCTAATTTAAGACGGCTCTATGTAAATAACTAAACGTTTAAGACGCCCCCATGTAAATAACTAAACGTTTACCTTTCTGATGTCTTCAAATGATCAGTTCGAACTTATTTCAAATAATTTCGAATTGATCGTACTCTATATAGCGAAGCTTGCTGATATAGTTTTCACTCAAAACAAATATAAAGCAGCGCTTTAACTTACTTTGTCACTCAACCAGAAGCTTCTCTATTGATGCTGATTAATGCAACGTCATTCATCTATTACTTGAATAATAATAATAATGATATCTAATTTTCAATTTTTTATAGCATTCCATGACAATAAACCCGTGTGGTTACCAACGAAACGATTTGTATTACGTAGATGTATTAAGCCATTTCTATTGATAGATAAGCACACCTTCAGACATTAATTATTTCATTAAATGTATAATAACCTGTTTTACCTAGATACGAAAGTGGTAGCCCATACATTACAATATAATTACTACCTAGATAGTAGGATTAAATAAGCTTACGTAGATTAGCACGCCTCTGCTACAACGGATCCAAAGCCAAAAGTTAAAATAATTGTCGGATCTTATTAGTACAGGTCAGATGATCTAAAAAGAGAGACTGACCCTTGATCACCTGTTATGACCTCATCAATTCTCCCCCGACCCATAAATATTTTTAAGAAATTTTAAAAAATGTTTTTGCCATTGGATAGAGTTCAAAAAAATATTCAAAAATGATATAAAGATGTATTAAGCCAGTGTTCAAGTTATTGCTGTTTAAAGTTTGTGACTTCATTAAGGGAATCCCAATTAGGGTAATGTTGGGCAAATTACAACACTTAATATCTCTGGAACCACAAAGCAAAATAAAAGATTGTATTTCATTATTTCGCCTTTGAGTTAGACAAATTCCCCTTTTCCCCAGGGGCTCTATAAATTATATGGAGAAAAAAGAATTGACTTATTCATGTTAGAAAGCTAAGAAAGTTAATATGAATTGACATAAATATATTTTAATTTACTTTTGCGGTTCTTGAGATGACATTTGAGCAATTAGGGGACCCAATTAGGGTTGTTTTTGTTTGGCAAGTTTCAACACTTGATTTGATTTATTATCATTATTAAACCCTTGTATCCCCCGACAAGATGAAAAACAAGTTACGTAACTAGCAAGTTCATTCGATGCCATAAACGTGACGTCATATAACATACGTAAAAGAAATATCTTAGTAAGCCAAATATAAATTATGTTTATAGGGATTGTGTCAAAAAATAACTCTACAGAGGATACTGAGGGTACTGAGTCAACCAAGGAAACCAATTCATTGCAAGATCGTTGACGTGTTTTATTTTTGTTGTATTTGGTAAAAATGTCCTTATTCTGTTCCGAGTTCTTCAGTGCTAATTATTACAATCAAACTAAATAAATACATAAATAAGAAACATACCATACCTGAAGTTTACTAAGTAAGCGTTACAATTTGTAAATCTAACGTGACGAAAATTTAAATAATTTTTATCTCAGCTGTTTTAAATTAATGCAAAAATAATATATAGCTTTTTGAAGATTTGCAAATATTTTAACCTCAAGATCTTCTAGCAGATAAAGTAAATAATATGAAAATTGAGAAATTTTCCACAAAATCTATGGTACCTTATATAACAAACACCATTTATAATAAAAAACATAATTTGTATACAGAAAATGCATTCTTGAAACTTGAAACTTGAAAATTCTTTAAAAATGACACAGAATATTTGTACACAAAGTGGAAGGAGTGTTTTAGATTTTGGTCCTTTTTTTCTTTTGTATTCATTTGAATTGTTTGTGAAAATAAAAAAAACTTTCATACTCAACTTTCAAAAACTTTCATATCCAACGAATGTAAATTAGCATTATATGCTGTGACTGAGGTCTTAACCCGCAGAAGTTTCGAAAAAGGTAACCAGATGGAGTTCTGAAAAGAATATTTTGATATAAGTACCCTTTTTTGTATCCTAAAATAGAGTTAGTTTTTACACTCTCTTGCGTTTAAATATTTAGTGGCAAAAAAAACAACATAATTATAACTATCTGTTACTATAACGCTAATTACTGAAGGAAGTGAGTAGTGCCAAAGAGCTGGGTGTGCTGGAATGTCTTTTTTTCGAATTACGTTTGTAATTATGACTCAACATATTTAGGCTTATTTAGAATGGTTCTCACAGTAGTTTTTTCAGCACGAAGTCTGTCAATGTCACAAAGTCGATGTTTGTACGTCTAGACTAAACTCGTATGTGGCGATCACTGTATAACACTGAAGGAAGTGAGTAGTGCCAAAGAGCTGGGTGTGTTAGAATGACTTATTTACGAATTCCGTTTGTAATTATGACTCAACTTATTTAGAATGGTTCTCACAGTAGTTTTTTCAGCACGAAGTCTGTCAATGTCACAAAGTCAATGTTTGTACGTCTAGACTAAACTCATATGTGGCGATCAATGTATAAGAAATATTTTGGCATCTTTAAGTATTTTTCTTATTTTTAGGAGGGCAGTGATAGCACAAAGATATCAGGAGGACAAAAACCTGTTCAAAGTCCACAGTAGAGACGCTAAAACCATGTTATAAGACTGGCGTATTTTCGGCTGTTTTTGAACAAGTTCTTGCCCACTTGGATATTTGTCACCAAACAAATGGAAAATGACAGTATAAACACACCCAGTTCGTCATCTATTTCTATACTTAATAAGGATAAACATACGTACTTATACTTCTTAAGTAACTAGGATTTGGAATTAAATGTTGTTTGTTCTTTTAAATTCTAAGTTTTTTCTTACAAACAATTGAGAATGAATGTGTTGCCTATCTCCACTAAGTAAATTCGTTCGTGCGAATTCTGAATGAAACCATTTGGTTGAAAGCGATGTCACCTGCGCCTATAACTCTTTCTTGTGGTCACCCAGTACGTACTTGCAATATTTCAACATTCATTCCTATAATTAGGTGGTGTTTTCTTCTTCTACATTTTGATGACGTAAACACTTTAAATATTAAAATTGAAAGTACATCATTTATATGACATATGAGAAACTTTGAAAATTCCGGAGGTAAATGCACGCAAGAACAGTAAGCAAATAGAAACAGTGATGTCACAATTTCGTCATGCAGTACTATTTTTATTGATAGTAAATACACATATTGTTTTATTTAGTTAAAAAACATTTATTTATAGCTTTGTACTGACCGATGACGGCGGTGTCTATTGCCTCCAACATATCACAAGTATCACAAGAATGTTCTCCACAAACTACATATTGTTTTAGTTCAACTAGGACTAGAATTTGGATGCGCATTTGTTTATTTAGACAATTGCGTTTTTCTTGCTAACCGTGGTAACTTACAAGGATGGTTAGTATTAACTCCCTGTTAAGAGGGCGGATACATATGAGATTGTAGTTCTTCGGAAACTTATTTTTTTCAACACTGGCAACATGTTTTCAACATGTTTAGTGGATCAGGTTGATTTTTCTATTGGCGTATACTGATATCAAGATTTTGAACACTGAATCGTATTGGGACGCAGAACCTATATCCCTGATGTTTTATCCCATCTTGTACCCCTGGCTTTCCTCTGATGTTGAACGATATAAATATAAATAGAACTTGCTCTTAACATTACCTAAAACGTAAATAAATTCGAAACTAAAAAATTTAAAATTAACATTACTTTTTCCTTTAAACACTGTGGAGGAAAGCATAATAATTTAACATTGGCCTCCAGATTATAATTTATGATACATTCTTGATAAGAGAAAAATCCTAAAATAGCAAATTTTCTAGCGAAAGTCTAAGTTAAAACTATTTTTAGCGTGATTTTTATATGTTAAAAGTCTCAATATCTAACTTATCTAGAAGTTACTGAAAAACATTATGGAAAAAAGTGTCCCAGACGGGAAATGGGTGATTTTTTCCATCCCCGCCTGAAATAGGTTTAAGGGAAAACCCTCAAAAGGTTATTCCAGAGTAAATTATCACATAACATATGAGTGAATTGAATTCAGAACTAGAAGCCGCAGACTTTTGAATAAAAGTTTGGTCAATATTTACATTACATTGTCAATATTTACACTGATCGGTATTTATATCATCTTAAACCAAATTATTTACATGGAGACATTCCTTATTCTTTCCATAAAGTCCACGTCTTCTTTGCTGCATATTTTTTTTCAAATTTACACCAAAGATATTTCAAACTATAAGCTACATTTTATTAACCAGCATCGGCTAGCCAATGTTTAGAACTACGGATGTTGCAGATCATGTCTTGTGTAGCAACTTCTTGCAGTGATTGCCGACAAGGGTGAAGAAATACAAATTGCTGGAAAGCTGGCGAAGTAGGGTCTGTTAAGACTGGAGTCGCTTTCGGAAAATATTATCGGTATATATTGGGGATAGCGGAAATTACTTTGAATTTCTGTTCGTTTGCCGTAGTTTTGGTTCACCCTTCTACGTTGTTAGGTGAAACATTTGTAAAAACGCAAAACGGAGGGTGAAAATTGTCTGCCATCTTTGATTTTTTTTTTCAGGAATGCGATTTTGCTTTCTGAACTAGTAAAAAAAAAAACGGAAAAAAACGCGAAAAATATACATATTTTTGCGGGGAGTAATATACTGCCCACGCTGAGCATGGGCAAAAGTTTTTATGTAAAATAAACAGCAGAAACAGATTCAGCATTACATGTCACATTAACCCTATTCAGGTCGGGATTTTTAGGACTCTGAGTAGCCAGAGCAGTAGCAAAAAGTCTCCCCCTTCCAAAACGTTTGATAGAACCATGCTGTAGTGTTGAAACTTTCCAGTTAGGTCAACACTTAATTAACATTTTAGCGAAATTATTTTTTTGATTATTTCATTACTCACGATGACCTCATAACTAGAAAACAGGTGGTGCAGAATTTATCTTTTTTCAGGTGAATTTTAATTTTTTGCAAACTATATACCAAAATGATTTTCAAGCAAAAATAAGAAGAAACAATTTTTTTTGCATTTTTATTTTTGAATTTTGTAGTCATGTAAGCCATTCATTGTGTATAAAATGAAAAAAACTAGACATAAGAAAAAAGGTCGTTCCGTAGCGCCCCCCCTCCCCCCTGCCCGAATAGGGTTAAAGAAAATAAAAAAAAATTCGCCTGTCTACCATTGTTTGGAAATTTTCCAAAGTGAGAGTTAGGAAATTTGAGAAAGTTTGAGCATGATATCACTTATATCTAAAAAGTTATTCACAATTTAATAGGGTTAGTTCTCTGTTTTACTCTGTCAAGGCAAAAACACTCATAATAGGACTTAAAGTACCAAATTTCCGGGATATGTTGCCCTCTATTTTGGGGACCAGGAAGATTTCAAACCTGTTGATAAGGCCATTGCTAGGAAATCTTTAAAATTACCCAAGGTAGAAACATGCCTAATTTACAGAGTTCTGGATAAATTTTAAGAAAATAAATGCCTAGCTTTATTCTACATACTAACTTAAAAGGCGTACACTGTATTATTCCTCTATTGTTTTGGCTAAAATGTACAAGAGCAAGGATTAGGTGTTGAGCATATAAAATTATATGGTGCTTAATTTTAAGTCCATAATTCTATGGGTACCCTAAATAAACATGTTTAATTAACGTTTTAGAGCTTGCTCTTTCTTCTTATACGTTTTTTTTTTCAATTTCTGAGATCTTGAAGATGATGGGGACAAATTGCCAAACTGGTAATGCTTATAAAAGTGATACTTATAAAAACAAAACGTGTAGTTGATGATAATACATGTTAACATTAAAAAAAAGCAATGTTAACAATGGTCAAATTGAGAGTAAATAATCACTATGAAGGAGAGGTGTTTGAGCATAGCTTCAGAAAGCTATATTATTTATTTGCTTTTATTTTGGAATACTGTGTTAATACTCGGTGGGCACACAACGTCTTATCTTTTTGACGTTGAAAAGACGTCACGTGCTAGCAGGATATATCTTCTTCCCATATCGTATCTTTTTTAATCTGAGAAAACAAGGTAACATTATTACATAATGACGTTTCAATTTAACGATTAAATTCCCGACACAATGACGTACATTCCCTCAGAAGTAAAAACATACGCCGAATTTAATAACAAAATAGAGAAAAAATGAATGACGATCCCAAAATTTTATTGGTATTTTTTTAATTGACACCCTGAAATTATAAATATTGTCGCACAGAGTTTTCTTTAATACTAATAAATTAAGGGGGGTTGAAATTTTAACAGAATGAAATTCACCTGACATCTTTATTCTGGTTAAACGTAAAAGCTCTGACGTAATGAATAAGCTATTTAATTTAATGACAATACATTTAAAAAATCCGGTAATTTACGGATTTATAATTAAACAATTTGCGGTCCAGTTGTATAATAGCAAGGATGTTTTGTAATATAAACAAATTAAATATTGGGTGGCCATAATTTTGAATATTGAGTTGAGTTGAATAATTCGTTGAGAGCTATTTATTAAGAAATATGAATACGCAGTTAATTATTTCTAAATTTATTTGCGAATCGAATCTTATTTATTTCCTTATTTTTCAAACAGGAATAACAC
This sequence comes from Neoturris breviconis, assembly GCA_032360805.1. Classification (NCBI taxonomy): domain Eukaryota; kingdom Metazoa; phylum Cnidaria; class Hydrozoa; order Anthoathecata; family Pandeidae; genus Neoturris; species Neoturris breviconis. Next base: position 12,783 of record JAULBZ010001884.1, read on the forward strand.
TAACATAAACAAATATAAACAATAGAGGGGCGGATCCAAAGTCCGTCAAGCATGTCACGTGACTAACGTAGTTTTCATAATTGCAAAATTGTAAAAAAAGGCAAAGTTCGATTATCAGTAATAGAAAGCCGATGCAGTTCCATTCCGCCGTCCAGATCGATTTGGTCCCAACGATTTTCCATAAACATAGACTTTCCATAAACTTCTTTGGTAAGTAAATCACAATGCGCAAAACATCAAAAGGAGGCAAAAGTTTGTTTTTTGACGTTTTTAGTCTGCGTAAAATAATTGCATTTTTAATTTTGTGGTTACTTTTACTTGGAATGAGACGAATTTAGCAATCGGCCGGTTAGATTAGTCAAAATGTGTATAGTCTGCGTAAAAACCTTTTACATTTTCAGTTTTGTGGTTACTTTTACTTGGATTTCTGGACTGCAGCGAGTTCAGTACTTTGGCTAACAAAAGTTAGTCAAAATCAACAAACATGGCTTTCTTCAAAGTGTGGCTGATAAAATAAAGTGGAAACGTGCTTTGAAAAAGCATAGTCACAAGAAAATGAACTTAAAATTAGGCTTGACGGTCCGTCAAGGTGCACACATTTTTAAAAACATGGCTGTTTCAGGAGATCTCTTTAGTAAAGATGATCTTGATGATTTTTTGTTACTCCTTGATAGTGGTTTTCTTGATGGAGACGATGTATTAAACCGACATATAGATGATATCGCTACCAAAACCGCTTCCAACGATTAAAATACCGCTAGTTTTAAACGTGATCAGTGTGAAAAAGTTTGTAAGTCTCAACTGTCAGCGAAATCTCACAAAGACACACCAACGTAAAACATGCTGTTGCTTCTACTACTTCCTCTTCTTCTTTGTCTGATGGATCAACAAACCTAGCACCTATCGTTCTCAAATCATCGGAGGTGTCAATGAACAACTTGCATCCAATCAAACTCAGGGATATGGTGAAACGTGTGCTGAGAATGTTTCAAATGATTTATTTTTATTATGGTTTTTTGAAATCAGGGAGATCAAAATTTTCAGTAAACTTTTCCTTTTCTTATGAAGATGCACTATCGTTATGGTTCCAACTTAGATGTATTATAAATACTTTCAATGCAGATACTGAAAGATGTTATTTAGAATTTTATGAATTATTCCTTAGTAATCTTCTATCGATAATATTTGATGGCAAAACGTTTACTAACACATTGATGTCTGAGGTAGCAAAAGTCTCCAATACCTTGCTGGATTATTTACCAAAATTCGTTTTTCAAAGAATTCTTCTATCACTTTTAGTAATCGGTGTTGCTTAACTTTTTACATGCTGGCAAAGTAGAAACTGATAATACTCAAACACTTGTTGATGCTCAAGATAGAGGAGGATTTTAGAAAGTCAGTACAACAATGCAGGATGTACTTTTTGGAATGTGAAATACTTTTTTGTTCAAAAACATCAAATTTTACAACATCTCCTTCATGTGACGATTTGGTTTACGAGGCACTCTATCGCACTGGTGTCTGTTGATACTATTGTAAAAAAAGAACTAGCTACGTATGAATTTATTAGAGCACATCATCACTTTGCATGTTTGAGTTCGATTCTTCTCATTTGCCAAAGATATCAGAGAGAAACACAAAGCTGCTGCGAAAGAATCAAGAAAACGTTTACTTCGTACTGTTGAAGGCATTGTTTCAACCACAAAAACCGCTATTTTTATAGTCACACATTCATAGAAAGCATTATTTTGGTGGCTAATTTCAACTTGAAATACAGAAGTTAAGCTCGAAAAAATTGAACTCAACCAAAAAAGTGCAAAAACACTGGATTTATACCCAGAGCGCTTAGCACACCAAAGATTTATTTGAACAGCCTTTTAGCTACTGTGGACTAAGAAATATAATAGGGAGCTATGACACTGTTAAACTTCATTTTTTAAAAAGCGAGAATTTAAAAAGTGCGTCAGAGCGTTCGTTTGTTTTTGTTCGCTTATGGCGCTCTTTAAACAGTTTTTAAACAGTTTTTCACGCTCCATAAAAATTGTAAAATTGTGTTTCCGCAATAACACTATCGTTGGTGATTATGTTGATCAACGCATTCCTTTATTTTGCCTTGGAATCATTGGTTGGGCCGGAATTTTAAAACACTAACATCTTTATATCTTCGAGATTCAGGAAAATTAAATACTGAACAATTTGAGCCAGAATGATTAAGAAATAAACTATTACGAACAAGAACTTCTCCAAATCTTCCACACACCGCACCTACGAAAAGACGTTGTGTTGTAGCTAGGCACAGTCTAGCTCTGCTATGTCGAAAAAACTTGCTATATTGATATAAAAGCATCTGTTGCTCGATACATACATTAGCGCAAAACTTGTTATCGCGCACTGATGTATGAATACATGTCGATTATATACATCCAAAATCATCACATGTTACAAAGATGCGTATTGATAAAGTATAAATATATGGTAGTTATAACTGTCGATACATTGAAAACCAGTTTTTTATTGCATGTAAACTTACTTGTCTTATGTCTTCGATGGTGAACACTGGATTATATATATATATGTAACCTTTTTTTTTTGTAGTTGTATCTGACATTATTTAACAAAAGAAAACTGCATAGAATTGTCACTGACTTTGTGTGAATAAATTGGTTTCTTCAGCACGGTGTGAATACATTTCCCAGTTGTTCTCTGTTCATTTTAGTTTTGAAGTGGTCCCTAAGTAATTTGATGTGACTGTTTGTGTGCATGTCACTAAATATACCCTTTTTACAAGCATGGGGAAGATCACCTGAGGCTTACAGTAGTACTTGTAAATTTTTGAATTCCCAGCTTCAAAATATGCTTATTCTACAGTATATGCTTAATATGTATGGTTGCCACTATTTGTTTCCCACAGTTTGTTTGTTTAGTCGACTAACATTTTGTGAACACTTCTAATGTTTTTGTTTGAATTTTTTTCATTCATAAGGACTAATTCCAGTAAACTAATGAATTTGCATATTTCTATTTCCGACAAAATTGTAGTTATCCATCAGTCAGTAGGTTAGGTGTTCCACACATAAGTACCATGACTGGACATTTATATGCTTAGCATAAATGTTAGAGTCACTATGCTTTGGCGGTATGCTTAAGAAGTGTGTAGCTATCTGATATGTCCATGATTTTACGTTGGTTGTTAAATATCTGTTGCGAATATATATTTTTTGTTCTCCACAACGTTTTTCAAGCAAAAATAACAAGAAAAAAAAAGAAATTTGTTTTTTTCCACCTGTTAAAATTCGCTTACTGAGGGCAAAATATCTCTAGCTGCTATATATTTTTTTTAGTTATAACATTATCCCAAATACATTCGGACTAGCACAAAACCTAGGGTCTACAGCACTAGCACTAGTATATATAACCCTAATTTTATGATTTTTTGCTTTTTACTCTCTAATCTATTTTTTTATTGTGAGTATTTCAGTTTTGGTCTCTTGTTGTTATGTATACCGTTTTAATTCAGTGATTTGTAAAAGTACTGTATCCGAATTTCTGTTAGTTCTTGAATGAGATTAGGAGGATGTGTTCCCAATCTAGGTTAGATGCACCAAAATATAGATCCTATCTTTGCTCAGCGGCAAAAAACGTGTTCAAAATCTACAGTAAAAACCCTAGAACAACGTATGCAATGTTGTTGTAACATCTTACTGAAGACTTTGAATAAGTTTTTGTCAACTCAGCAGGTTGTTATCCAAAAAACATGTTTCTTTGTCTGCTTTATACAGCTGTTGTTTATAAATTTGTCTATAAATAAAACAAATACTTGATTTATATTGTCAAACTTATTGTACCTATTCAGTATAATTTGCAGAGGTTTTCTGCAAATCTAGAAAGTCATGTGTGGATGAGAGGAGATCTAGAAACAATTTTAACAGGGAAAATTATCAAACTTAAATACAGACCCCTTTGTACAAGCTTATACAAAATAGAACGAGTTTACTGCTACAATCAAGGTCATAAATTATGATAAAATTTGTGAAAAACGCCACGACAAGTCCCGAGAGATTTATCGAGTAGACTTAGAATCTTAGGTCTTTTTGCAAATTCTTTTGATTCTAGCAGCCTCGTACTCAGGCTCTTGGAACAAATTCGAATTTTTGGTCCTGCTAGTTCTTGCTAGTAAAAATTTAAGGTATAGTTTCAAAGTTAAAATTCCGAATTTTAGCACGAATTTCCCTTCTTACCAAATATTTATGACCATGATTGCAGGTCTAACTCAGTCATGTTTTAGACCCTTCCACAGCCCCAAACTGGGGGGGGGGGGGGGGCAGGGCTTACAACGCCCCACAAAACCCTCAGCTGTGAAAACAAACTTTCCTTTGGCAAGTTCGGAAATTTCGTGGAGCTAAAGCTTTTTACTTTATGACTAAGGACTATTAAATCCTGGATCCGTCCTTTCAATATTATTTTGCTGGTATACTACCGTCCTATATAGTTAGGTTATAGTTTTATTTACAGCCTCACATGTACTATTTCTCTGTTCCTTACCATTTTACAAATCTCTAATGCAAATTATCTATAATGATGCTAATTAGCGAGGAATCCCAAAAGTTTAATCATGGTAAAAGAAGTCGTACATAAAATCTTTTAATCCATAAATAAGTTTTGGCGATAAGATAATGCGATTGTCATGGTTTTATCGAAATCGATTCTCCTCATTGCGTGGGTGGTCTTGTAGTGTTATCTCAAAACTGATTGAGTATCTAACTTCAAGCTAACTGACAAATACTCAGTCTTTTCTTCCTTAAATCTTTCAAGTCACATGAATTCTAAAGGACGTAGTTACATTGTCACGTGACGGGGTCTCAACCGATGGAATTCAGTTATTCTTGGAGGATTGGGGAGAGCCAACTGACCTTATGAATGATTCATTCATAAGAAGACCATTTGGTTGGTTTTCTTAACGCCTCCAGGAATGTATGATTCAATGACGACCAATAAGCATTTCTCGCTTGAATGCATTTGGAAACACTTTATAAAGCCAAGACGCTGGTCTTGGCTTGGTTGCTTTTGTGTTATTCTTTGTCTTGGTGTAAGCTGTTCTGTATAATTGGACTCACTGAAGAAGTTGGTAAGAATTGTTAGATAAGAAAGATATTCCTTCGTGTAATTAATTATTCTTTTGATTTATCCCAGAAATACCTTCTGGACCGTTGGGAATAACCCCCCAACACAAGTATTTGGAGAACGTCTCATTACAGGTATTGGATAATTGGTCCAATACGCGTAGTAGAAGTCGTCCCATTTCAACATACAGACCTTCTGTAAACTCGGCCAATTCTGTTGTTTCCAGCAGCTTAGTACTCGGGCTTTTGGAACAAATTCGAATTTTCGTGTCATTCGTTTTGCTAATCAAAATTATAGACTTTCTTTCTAAGTTGAATATTTGACACTTTCGAATATTTCACTTTGTCTACAATACTATCTTCCGGGATTGTAGTATCCTTAGAAACTCAGACAAGACAAAACCATAGCACACAGTTGAAGGAATATTACTGCTCATCTGGGGCATTCGCACAATAGAAAAGTTCAAGTTGTCACGTTTATCATACAATTTATAGACAAATCTATTGTCAACAATAGAAATATCAAGATGTAGAAACGTTGCATGATTGCCTTGGCGTTCTTTTTTCAATTCCAATTCAGGGAAACATATCTCCTTGATATTCTAAAATCTCCCCCGACATTGATGGCACATAGATCATTAATGAAGCACATGACTCCATGATATCTGAAACCACGAAAAGAATGTTGGGATCCTGAATTCGTAAAAAATATAAAAATAATCATGCCCGAAAAGGGGCTAGATCCATAGGTATACCAATGCTTTGAATAAATACAGTATTGCCAGCTGTAAAATCTCGTGCAAATAAATGCTTGTCAACACTTTTAGTGGTCCAATATACCGACTTATCTGAAATATATTAATTGTTTGACAGGTATTATTTGCTGTTAAATTAACTGTTGATTGACAAGTATTGTTAGCCGATAAATTATTGATTGATAAGATCAACAATCAATAATTGTATTTTGCAAAACATATGAAGTTACGTATGTTCTGAATAGAAATCGAGAAAATTAATAGGTTTTTAATTACTTGTTTACTTCACTATGCATTTTTTAAATCAGCTGATTTTACAAATATGTGTTTTTATACACTGTTTTAAATCCCTAATCTATCAAAATACACTAGAAATTTAATTATATATGGAACACTAATTATTCCCTAATTAGCATGCGTGCCAAATAGTTAGCATCTTTGGGATGCACTACTAATTACATTAAATAAAATAGACTTCAGTGTAGACCTCCCACATAGTCAGGTGTTCTAAACTATATCTAAAAACAAGTTTCCACACTTACAGCTACCTCTTTCCTCTTTCTTTTGGTACTGAAAGTACTCTATAGTAGAAACTATTTTAGTTGAGTCAGAGCATACAGGTTGCCACTACAAAGTAAGTAAGTAAGTAATCGGAAGTTTAATGTCCCCAGGGATTCCACATCAGTTCAGTGGTTCTTCCTCCCATCCGGCTGTCAACTTAGTTAACTCACCGCTAGAGATACGTGAAAGCACTGCTCTGAGTACGCTGTATTTAAAGCGCATCGGAGTGGACTATCGATTCCAGTTTCTGCAGCGGGATTTGAACCCCGACCGCACTGGTGAAAACCGAAGGTGCATACCACTACACCATCGCCGCTACAAAGCAACCACTGCTGGAATATTACAAATAGAAAGTAAAGTTTTTGTTCCCACTTATGCCTTGTCAAGTCTGTTCTTGAAGGTGTTGAGGTTTTCAACATCACTCATGGCCCGAGGAAGGTCGTTCCACGTTCTCCCCCATCGATAGTAGAATTTTATCGTACACCTCTGACACCATCTTTTGGCTTCGGCTCACGAAGCTGAAAAGCGTGCTTGTGGCTTGGTCGATCACTTGGTTGAAATGATGAGGAGAGAATGTAGATTTCTATCATTGCACCGCGTTTACGCCTGAATAGAAGCGTCGGTAAATTGAGTCTTTAAAACAAGTTACTCCAGATTGCCGATACCATTGACTAGTTTAGTAGCCCTTACCTGTACATTTTCTATCATATTAATGTGTTTCTGTAAGTGAAGATCTCAGACTGGCACCGCGTACTGGAGATGAGGACGTACGAATGCAGCAAACAATCATATGCAAGATCGCCTTTGGGTGAGTAATCTTTTCTGCACAATATGCAAGACTATCCAGGAATATTAGGATGTTGGCACGTGAAAACATTTGGCACGGTCCATAATTAATTGTTAATTTATTGATGATTCAACGATATTTGCGATATAAGACGATATCCGTTAAATTATTTTTAATGATGCTGATTAGTGAGGCATCCTACAAGTTAAATTTAATGATCAATAGTCTCAAACACTTCCTATAATAAACAAATAATTTCTGGACGGTGTAGTGTCAGCCATTACGTGTCTGAATATCTTAACCCTATAAGACCCGGGCTTTTGGGGGGTCTAATAACCTGGGGGGGG
>JAULBZ010001885.1:0-20352 GCA_032360805.1 Neoturris breviconis
GATTTGGCTGAAGATATTCCAAAAAATCTCTCCTCCACAGTGATGACCGGCAGTTATTTTAAACCCTGTTACTAGCACGGATAATCACAACTCATGGATCCTGCAATGAATTTTGTCTTGCAATAAAGGACCTATATAATGTGACAATTTTCTTAAGAGATTTTAGTTAAACAAATTTCAGTAGTTTTTTGACAAATAGTATATGGCGAAAATCCTTTAATGTTGACATCGAAATAATACCTTAATTTCAACTATTTATTTGTAAACAAACAAGGCATGATAGAGTACCGATTTACGGTCCCGGATGGCATTGTACTTGCTTGTTATAGGCTGTACTTGGTACACTTTCATATTTTGAAATATATACGAAATTTATTTATTTTATAAAGATACGCTTTTAAAATGTAAGTGATTTTCTACAAAAATTGTTTTTGCTGTTGTGAAATCCTAGCCTAGTATACTAAGCTCTATTTTTTTTCTCTTATTCTCCCCTTATTCCATACATATAAACTGATGTTGATTTATTATTGTTGATATTTTAAAGATTTGAGAAAAAATAGAGCTTAGATTCAGTAGTAATTATTACTTTTGACCTCACTTAAACATTTTAATTTTGACAAAAGAAACGGCACCAATATTGTTCCTAAATTATGCGAAAACTGTCCCATTAAATAATGGCGCATATAAACCGAAACAAACATAATGGACAGAAAGATGTTTTTACATTGCCATTTTTTAAATTTAACAACAAACTTAATAAAAGGTACAGAAAAACGTATGTTTTACAACAAAGATCAGACTATGCTAAAAACAAACCTGGATAATAATAGTGTCATCGCATCGTAAGTAACATATTCAAGTCAAATCTGAGGGAGGAAATTTGGCAAGATATCTCCCAGTAAAAGCAAGAAGATCACCATACTAAAATTCTGAAAACTTTATGCTTCTTCTTCATGTTTTTATTCAATTGATTCAGTTTGAAGAATTGATTTAGTACTTATCAGTTTATTGTTCATGCAGATGACAAAACGTAAAAACTCACACATGATCAGCATCCACTAGATCAATATAGGCCTGTAGTTTTCGGAATAAGAGTAAATATTCACTGTGGAGGAGTTTTGAGCATAGCTTCAGGCTTTATAGTCTGAAGTTATGTTAAATAATTACTCCTCCGCAGTGATTATTTGCTCTTATTTTGAACACCAATTAAATTGAGAGCCCACCTTATTTTTTGTCAATATTTCTTACACTAATTATTTTATGTTCTTCAGTTCATAGAAATTAATCATAATATAGAAATATACTTGAGGATAGATGTTCAGTGCCACCAAGGTAAGTTACTCATAATGTAAAACGACACTTTAACTTTACTCAAAATTGTGCAGTTAAAAACATTGTGCTAGCGTCTTTATTGCTGACTTTGGACAAAAAAAAGGCTAAAACCCTAAGAAAATATTTTCAATATCGTTTTTTAGCCCACCAAACAAAGTTTGGACGGGCTTTTGCTATCACTTTGCGACGTTGGCGGCATCCCGCATTTCTTAATCCCGAAGTGCTACCATTTTGAAATTAGGTACCAGCATTTGTGGCAATATTCTAGAAGGGCTCTCCAAAGAATTTTCGATTTCGTCCACTCGGTCCTAAGTCCAATTGACCGAAAAAGACCAAAGATGTACCATCTTAAAATTTTGTTATCGCATTTTAAGCAATATTATATGAGACCACAGGCTAATTTTTTCTCGATTTCGTCAATTTAAGACTGGATATTGACAAAAAAGGGATTTTTTCAAAAGTGGAGGTTTTAACCATATTCAGTAAAAGGGCAGGTGAAAGTTTATACCCAATGGATAAATAGTTGTCTTAGAAATTTTTGAAACTTTTTTCACTGATTAAAAGGATTTGATCAGAATCACATTTGGATTTAAAAATATTTGAAAAATGACTTTTCTATGAGACCCCTCAATTTTTTGAGATGATCAATGATAATGCCTTTTGTAAAAACAATTTATTAAGTTTTAATACTCCCTTTTGGTTTTGGGAAGCTTTTTTTTCAATTTTGAAATAAATATTAATATTATCCACTTTAGGATCGTAAAACATTTAAGTACTACCATGAGTATAAGTTGTTTTTTATAAATATTAATAATTACTCTCATCGCAAATTAGAAATATTGACAATGCACAATTTAACAGAGTAAGATTTTTTCAATAAAAGAACGGATTGTTTTAAAGAAAAATTTAATCTTCTATTTCATTTTGATATTTTAAATAACTACGTGGTTTGTACTACCAATAAAACATAGTATATTCGAATAATACATACATACGCACATACACAGACAGTTATGGTAGGTTTATTGTTACGGTATGGTTATGGTTTGGTAATAGTGTGGTTATGGTAACGGTATGGTTATTGTAAAGGTATGGTTATGGAAACCGTATGATAATTGTTATGATATGGTTTTTGTAGGATTATAGTTACCATATAAATCCATGGTTACAATATGATTATGGTTACAGTGTAGTTTTGATTATGGTTATTGTTTGGTAACGGTATGGCTAGGGATACGTTATGATTACAGTATGGTTATGTTAAGATATGACTACAATATGGTTAGGATATGGTTATGATTATGGAATGGTTATGGGGTGTGGTTATGGTAAGGTTATGGGTATGGAAGGATTATGGTTATGGTTACAGCAGGGTTACAGAATGGATACTGTCGGATGGTCGGTGGTCAGTTTTGGCTGGTCGGTTAATAGATTCAACACTGGTCTGTTGGATGATAGTCGATTGCTTGCCTGTATTCGGTGGTTTGGGAAATCATTAACCTCCTTTTATCACATTACAATAACAACTCGAATAAGGGTAAAATCTCCACCTCAAAACAATTTCATATGAAATTCTTTTGAACAGAGATATTTAAAAACATTCTAAGAAGGAGAGAGCACTTATAGCAAGGTTTGTTTATAGCTGTATTAGGCAGCTGAACTGGATCTTTCTTTGTTTTGACAATTTAGTTTATTCATATTCTGTCTGTTGTTATATCTTCTCAACAGTTTGGCTACCAAACAACTATATGATAGTCTGAGACGAATTGAAAGCAAAATTGTTCACGCAAAAATGTGTCTAGTATGCTCTTATTTTAGCAATGTTACGGCGGATTTCCACTAGGAGAATTCGTTTGCGTAAATTCTATATAAAGGTGACGATGCTTTCAACCAACGTAATGGCTTCATTTAGAATTCATATGAAAAGATTCGCCTAGTGGAAACCCGCCTTAAGGTGTACTCATCAGTAATTCATTCAAGTAAAACATATGGGAGAAATTTGGTGCCATAAAGTGAATAGTTTTTTTTACAGAATTTTATTTTCGAGGTTGGAGTAGCTAATACACAATTTTATGAAAATAAATTTTTCGTGGTTGGATGTAAAAAGAATACTTTATTAAAGTGTTCTCATTTGGATCACACTTTAAATTAGATATTTCACGTTGACTTATTTCCACAGTTGAAACTAAAAACCCTTTTCGCGAATATTTAATTTTGTGGAAGAAACCTTTCAATCAGAAATATTTGCCAGAAAAAAGTATTAATAATTAACTCACTTGAACTGGTAATGATGATCGAGCTGATCCTTCTCTCCGTCTTTGAATAATACCTAATCATAGGAACGGTATTAAGTATTAAGCATTGTTAGGGACTCCAACCAATAAAAAGATATCACAGTTTTGAATGTCAAGATTCAAGATGTTATTGTACTGATCTTTACCAATTTTGTATTTTTTTTCTCTGTTTTTTAATTCCCTAATTATTTAAATTATTCGAGGATTTAAACAATTGAAAGTAACTATTTAAATTCCCAAATAGTTAAAAGCATGCACTATAAAAATATTAGTAAATAGTAGCTACCACATAAATCATTAATTAGTAATAATATAAAACGATAATACATGTTAAGTTGAATGTGCGACTCAATGTATGACTAATACCACAACCTAACATGTTATGTAATTTACAAAGTATATATGATATTTAAATGTGGTTGCAACAAGTTGTTACTAAGGAAACAACAATTTTCTTATTAGCAGAGTAATAGTTCATTTTTAAGTTTTTTTTCTCAACATGTATACACTAATAAAAAGAAAATATGTGTATGATATATAGCCTAACATAGGAAATAAGCTATATGCTTTTAATGCTTTAAAGAAATCAAATCCTTTTAAATTAAATTAAAACCAATAGCCCATCCAAAGTTTGTGGCGGGCTAAAAATAAGAAAAAAATGGTTGGTGGCGGTTTGAACAAGTAAGAAATTTCTCTAGTTTTTCTAGAACAACGAAAACGATTTCCAGGATTTATTTCAAAATTCAGAGCCCCTGCAGTCAACTGTTTTCTTGGGAAAAATACTGTTTGAGCAAAATTTTTGGCCATACAAACTCAAAAACAATCCTGTTACCCAGGATTGAAAAAAGATTTTCTCAAACTTCATATTTTCTAACTATATATATTTTCTAACTGTTTTATTTACTTTTCAAAATGGCCGCCTGGAATTCATGGAGTTTGCATGGCCTTTTATCCAAACTGTTCATATACAGAAGTATCCTGACAAAATTATTACATACTATCCCCTCCATAATATAATTTGCTTACCTATTACAGGGATATTTTCATGCATTTTGTTGCTACTACCTTTTTCAAAGAAGATTAAGTTTCAAAATATGCATTTAAGAGCAAAATCCTTTTGAAATGTCTTTCTAATTTATACTCTGGCTATCAATTGCATATTTTAGCTTGAAAAATCCTTAGTTTCAAGATTCAAGATTGAGTTTCAAAACGAAATATGCTTAAAAAATCTCTGCTATACATCTATTTTATCATCATGTAAATAAACTATAATGCAAACCTCAACTTGTATAACCTTAGCGTCATAGATACTCTAGACATACAATCTATTGGGTAAAGACATCCTATTTGTCCTGCATTGTAATAGGATATTCCTGGAAATGTTTGGAAAATCTGGAAAAAGAATAGAAAAGAAGAATGTCCTTACATTATTGGAAACGACAAAATTTTGAGATGGTCCCTTACCTGGTGCTTGACTGAAAAACTTTGTAGCATTCATCAATAGTGCTAGTGCTGTGGGAATAGGCGCTTTCCTATCTTTATCCTCATCATCGCTCAATTCTTCAAATTCATCAGGTGGTGCAGCCTTTAATAAAAACAACACAAATATAAGGTAATGCAATAATATTTTAATATGATGAAACAGGACACATATTTTACACACAAGCCATGCAAAAACAGTGTCTGCTTAGGGAAAGTAAAAAACAATGTCTGCTTAGGAAAGGTAAAGAAACAGTGTCTGCTTATGGAAGGTAAAGAAACCGGCATAAGGAAGGTAAAGAAATTAATTTGGATGAAAAGTTAATATCAACAAGCTTGCACAGTATCACCGGTAATTTATAAGTCTGTAAATACTTGATTTAAGTGCCCTGGGCACAGTATTGCTTATGTTATACGTAATAGTAGTTTATTTTGTACATAATAAATAGCTTTACTCCACTGGAGCCATTGTACGTTTCCCTAGTGTCAAGTTTATCAAATTTAAAAACTTTCTCTGTAACTCTGAGTTCAGTATTAGAGGTTTCTTAATTTTAATGGTGTCCCTGTACTAGTTTCGTATAAACTGGTTTCTTAAAAAAAGAGTGTACATTATACGGATTTATTATACAGTAATGAAATATATGTTCAATTCACTATCTCTCTTATGCACAGATAATTCAAATAATGGATATTTCAAAATATTTAATGGTAATCATTTAGGAAGAGTGGGCGGTTGTGTCTTATCAGCATAATTATTCGGTTCTTTAACCCTATTAAATCTGAGCGAGAAAGAGATACATGCATACATAAACTATATATATTTAGTTCTCTTTTTCTCTTAAATTTTCGCTTGCGCGAAAATAAATCCACACAAAATAAGGTAGATGTGACAGTATAAATTCGCACATAATATTTTAAAGTGTGTGTGTGCAAATATTTATCCTAGTAAGGTAAGTTCAAATGTGATTGTGGTCACATTAGTATTTTGTGATCAAAGTCTCATACCAATTAATTAGAACTTTCAAAAAATATTGCAAGTCTAATAGCAAATTGAGAAAATTCAAGTCGACTATCATGATATAGTAGATGTTCTTATATGGTTCAGCTAATGTGATCAAATTCTTTTGCCGCCATCATTCTTTTGCCGCCATCATTCTTTTGATAGCAATATCCCATCCAAACTTTGGCAGGCTAAAAATGAAACTGCACAGAAGGGTGTTATATCAATGAACTTATTGTTGGCTCTGCAGAATTCTATGTAAATGCTATTTTGAGACTGACTGTATATAATTATATACATACTCCACCATCTTGCAAAAGCTTTTTCAAGAATCCAATTCTTTTTGATCTTGTTGGTTGCTTTTCGTATATTGATTGTAACTGATTAATCCTATAAAATTGACGTATTTATTACTAAAACTTGACAACAACTGTGTGGCAGGCAAAATGATTATGATCCACCTAACCACAAGGTCTCCAGACCTTTTACTTTGATAGTACAGCCGGGGGATATTACCTCGAGAATATTAAATATTTCCTTGTTGACTTCTACATGGAACTGCAAAGATGCTAACACAGTTAACTGCCAAAAACGTAGACAATGAAAATGTTTGTTTTTTTATGAAAATAAAAAGTATTGCCATTGTTCATGCTGCTTTAAGATTTCATCAAATATTGAACAAGTAAACTGTGGAGAAATGGGTATAATTAGATTCTATGCGTACACAATATTTACCTTTGCATGTTTTGTTTGAGTAATGGATATGTTGGGCAATGCCATGATGGTTGACCTGAAATTAAATAGCTGCACTGCTTGAAATAACAACCACTGTGGAGGAGTAATTTTTAAGCATGAATTCAGACTAAAAAGATTTGTGCCCATACAAACACGGTCTAAATTATAATTTACCGGACAGACAAGAATCTAGGCTGGAATATAATACTTTTGAAAGATCACAGGTATGAGGCCCAATTTGTGCTGACTGGAAATAGAGCACAGGTCATTGGTGTTATACAGTGTTATGTAGCTAGCTACCAAAAAACTCATGCAAAATCATTCCATGTATAAGCCCACCAACTCCCCCTCACCCTCCTAATAACGCCATGGGCCTGAATAAAGAGAAAACAAATGCTGCTCTATTTAGTAAATCTTTCTATTAATTTTCATACCTCACGAGGTATAAAGCATTTATTATTCTCCGATGACCAAACTGCCTTCTGGTGCTTTTCTTTTGTTATATTCATTATATTAGTTGCTACGATGTTCTCTAATGTGTATTTTTGTTTTAAATCCTGAACCATAATTTAGTCCATGTATAGGCCCCCCTCCCTTTCAGCCCCCAAAAATGCTTACAAACTTATATTCAGCTTATATTCAAAGTTTTATGTCAATTGAAACACACACTGATTGTATAATAAAACATCCAAAAGGGATCAAATAAGATACTAATAGAACACAAACCTTTAACATTACTTATTTCTGGTTCAAAATCTTCAACAGGATCATTTTTAAGTGGAATAATTGTTGGATGCTTTAATCTCCGAGGGTACACAGCCGTTCTAAAAAAGTTAGACAGAGGATGGATGGATAAATCTTTTAGGAAGATACACAGGTGTTCTAGAGGCTAGATGTAAGTAGTGTGCAGCCATTCGAAAGATTGTAAACCAGGGGCTAAACCAGCTAGAATAGTTTCATTTACCTGATAATCTTAACCTTTTTGTATTTTCCACCTTCTTTATCTCATATTTAAATATAAGTGTTCAAAATAAAATAATCACTGTGGTGCTTCTTGAGCATGGATTCAGGCTACAAAGCATAAAGCTTGGCTTAAAAATACCTTTTCCACAGTGAAGAATTCAGTTTTATTTTAATATCCAATTTCTCTTAGGGTTCGTCTCAAAAATGTTATAAAGTTCTTAGGTAACTTCTTGCAATGTATTGGTTTCTTCGTAATGATGACATAATTTTAAATTAGTCCTAAATTTAGTTTGCCGATAATTACTTAAGGCTGGTGTCCACTTCGCGCAAATTGGTCGCGCATTTGAGCAAATGATCAAGTGAGCATGCGCAAAGATTAATATTGACAAAATTAAATCATGATCCGTTGTTCGCGCAACTAGCGCAGAAGTTCAAACATGTTGAACTTTTTAAACAAATGAAATCATGAGATTATCAAAACATTACGTAATTAGAACAAAAGAAGGTCTTTCGATGGAAAGGAATGAAAATCATGCTATTTAACATTTCAAAAAGAAAAACATTCGCTTTACTGTTTTGATAATGTTAACGATTGTAATCATCACTTGTAAACGATAGATAAATTAAGCATAAAGTGTAATTTTGATGAAAGATCAGGTCCAACAATACTAATTATTCTTTCGTAAATCTGACCAAGTAGATTAAGACAAACAGCAGAGGCACCAGCCCAAATATGACAACAGTATTCATACAAGGACGAATGGTAGCCTTGTATAGAAACAGGATACTCTCTGGAGAAACAAAGTTC
The DNA here is from genome assembly GCA_032360805.1 of Neoturris breviconis. Taxonomy (NCBI): domain Eukaryota; kingdom Metazoa; phylum Cnidaria; class Hydrozoa; order Anthoathecata; family Pandeidae; genus Neoturris; species Neoturris breviconis. Next base: position 8,612 of record JAULBZ010001885.1, read on the forward strand.
CGTGCTCGGAAGGTCATTCTTGAAAGAAGTTTAGTTTTGGAAGCATTGAAAATAACAAGCCATTTATTGCCCAATTCCGCAACAGTATGTAGATCAACCTCAAGCTCAGCAGCCATTTTAACCTTGTCAAAGACATCATTGGTCTTTCCCATACAAAAATATACTGTTGTGTCACCAGGATAGCATACGTTATTGTTTCAAAATAATATTGTAAAAAATTTGATTTGATGTATACAGTTCCTTAAAGTTTATGGAAGTTGCTAACAAATTAGATTTTTCTCTTGGATATTAACTGAAACTCATAATGTAACAACCCCCCCCCCCTTCCCTGAAAAAATATCCTGCCCCTAAATGGGTCAACCCCCATCTAAAACTTCAGCTAATGGTACCCCCTAATCAAAGATTTTTAAACACCTCCAACCCCCTAAATCTTGGACGGGTGCATAGATTTGCTGAAGATGTTGTAAGAAAGGTCAGGAAGGTCGTTAATAAAGATAAAGAAAAGTGTAGAACAAAGGACTGAGCCTTGGGGAATACCAGCATTAATAGATTAGCTTTTAGAACATTGCCTATCTCTTATTATATGATCTGAGAGAAAAGAATTAATTAATTCTAATTATGGACCAGAAACCCCATAAGCTTTGAGCTTGTGTAGAAGACAAGCATGCCATACTTTATCAAAAGTCTTGGATATATCCTTGGATTCACCAAAGAGCACGATAAACATTTCAATGATAACAGTTAAAACTACAGTTGATCTACCCGATCGAAAATAAACCCCTAAAAATCTGAGAAAAGATTGAGAGAATCCAGATGATTAACCAAAGATCTGTTAATAAGTGTTTCGAAAATTTTACTAATGATAGAAGACCATAAGATGATAATTGCGGGTTTAGATCTCTCACTAGAGTTTTTGAAATGACAGAGAGCACTTTCTAGCAACAGGGATAGCACGACTCAGCAACACACTTGACAAATAATTTAGAGAGAATTGGAGAAAGTTCGGGAGAACACATCTGAAGAACGATAACAGGAATACCATCAGGACCAGTGAGTTTTGTTGGATCAAGCCCAGGAATCACAGCAGTAACTAGAAGTTATATCAAAGTTATCAAGATGTGAGTTTGTCCTAAGCGCGGAAAGTCAGACAAATGATGTCCAGAATCATCAAGAGATTGCTAAACAGCTTTACAAAAAGCTTAGCTTTATCTTTTGAAGATGTAAGTGCTTTAAGGCTATGGAATAAATTGAGATCCAAGATTTGCCTTTGTAAGCAAAACTATTGTAGATGTGCCAGAAATCACGAGAACCAATCTTTTGGGATGTCAGTCTATTATGAACCCTGTGCCCTCGAAATCAAACTTGACATCTTGAATGACCCTTTTATAGTTATTTCTAGCAGAAAGAAAGAGAAATTTATTTTCATCAGAATTAGATCGTTGAAGCAGGTGAAAGTAGTGATTCCAATGAATAACAGCAGTTGGTTTAGGTTTACTAAAAACTGGCATAATGTAACATAAGAAAAGAAGGAAATTACTGTAGAGTGCATACTAAATAACACAAAAAGGATCTAAAATAGTCCACATTGATATAGTTAGATAAGAAGAAAATATTACAAATACAAAAGCTAAGTTGTAAGTTTCGTAGCCTCAGAGTCGGTCCATCAAAGAAGATGCAGGGACACCTATCCAGGCAGACCAGGCGCTACAACTACTCCGGTATTATGCGACTATTGATAGAGCAGTCTATGTAAGAAGCTAAGAAAGAGTTCAAGCACTTAGCTACCAGTCGGCTATGTAGCAAACAGACAACTGCTGACTCTCAACTTAGATACCTAAAAAGTATTAAGAATGTGCTAATCAGAAGCAAAAATCCAGCATTCATCATCCTAAACCAGATAGAGCACCACTGTCATAGCACCAAAACTGGTCCAATAGGTGAGGAAGAAGTGCGAGGCTGGTCGATAAGCTCTCTCTACCAAGGCTAAAGAGTTCCCCCTACCCATGAAACACACTATTTCCTGCTGGATGCCAACCCAGTATTTCATGGTTTTGGGGATAAATATTGCGCAGAATTTTGTTCTTGTTGCATTTCATTGTATTTCTTGCTCATTGTACTTTTCTGACTAATGTTAAGAGAACAACTTCTTGTCGTAAATTGTAACAAAACTAAAAAACTTTCATGATAATATACAGCTTTTGACTAACATAACGAATCTAATACTTTCTTATCATTACAAACTTACAAACTGAGAACAGAATTTTGAGATGGACCTTAATCTCGACTAACTAACCCTCTATGTGAAACCACCCCTTCTTCTTCTTTCGGAGGAATTCTTGGTAAAAGTGATGTTTTAACTATTTCTTCTGGAGTATGGATAATATTTTGTAGCTATAGATAAAGAGTAGTTCTGAAAATAAGACTATATAATCACTTTGGAGGAGCAACTTTTGAGCAGAGCCTCAGCCCATAAAGCCTGAAGTTAGCAAAAAGATCACTCCTCCACAGTGATTATTCGTTCTTATTTCAAGCAGGGCAATTATAGTTAAGGTTGATTTGCATTAGTGAAAAATTTTGCATGTAAGTCAAAAGAAGACATTCCATTGGTAGAAATTAACAAACGCTTTTATGCACCTTTACCCTCACCCAGCTTATTTTGCAAATTTCCCTGCACTACCCCCTTCAACCTATAATACCCTCTCCTGCAATTGCCCTTCGTAGAGTACACATTTATTTATAAGCAACTGAGTTGCTAAGGGTTGAGGCTGAAGTTTTTCACCTATCATCTAAAATATATTTTTCAAGATTTGATTGCACAAGAAGAAAGAAGTTTTTCTTAGAAACGTATTTGCAGATGTAATTTCAGACGACAAAGTTTGGGTAAATTAGATATTGATATTATGAAGATATAACTCTGTATACTTCTTTTGTCCATCTGCTTTCGTCTCATTTTATCCGCATTCATCATGTAGGTAGAAATATTCACAGTGATACTACCAAGAGTTTTCCAGCGGCACATGGATAAATGAAGTTCAAAGTTGTTGCAACATCGTTTAATCAAGATGTATCTTCTGGGTTGAGGCTCTTCTGGAAATTTAGTAAGCAAATATATAATTCGTGAGTATTTAATTATTGACAGTCATCTTGCGAAATTAAATTCTCGAAAAAACCCTCTTTTTGCGACTCGCAAAATTAAGTTCTCGCAAAAATTTCTCCCTTTAAGGTATCAAACATCACTCCTCCAGTGATTATTATGCTTTTATTTCTAACACTGCATACCCCATACCATAACCCTATTCGGGCTTGGCTTTTTAGGACTTTTTATGATCCCCCTGCCTAACTTACTTCTGATATGTCAATGCCATAATGTATGAAACTTAGTCAGGTTATACTTCATTTTTATCTGAACATTTTAGCGCAAAAGTATTTTGGCTGACTTAATAAACTTTTTTCGGACGTTATCAAATGTAAGAGCACCTGTAGCAAAAAAAAGAAATAGGTGAAAATAACTATGTACCACAACGTTTTACAAGATTTTTTTTTTTTTTGTCACCTATTAAGTCACTAAATTTCCGGTCAATCGGACTAATCAAAAAAAGTTATTGCATAAAATATCACAGGGGAGCCAAATTGCCCCCCCCCCCTCCCCTAACCTGAATAAGGTTGCATGTGATGTCAATTTCTACCAATGGAATGTCTTCTTTTTGCTTACATGCAGAATTGTCCGCATAAAGCAACCATTATAGCTAGATGCATTTTGTTGCTACTTTAAAATTGAAAATTTGCTATTCTTGAACACTAGCATCTGATATTGTTTGAACCCAGTTGTTTATAATATGCATCATTTAAAAAGAACATTTATTCCTAGATTTAAAACATCTAAGAAGATTTCAGCCGCAAAGTTTGGAAATTTGAAGGCAAGCAAGTTTTCTATACATGCACATATATTTTTGTTAAGACTTGTCAAAAACTATCTATGTAAAGTACATCCAATCATGTACAATCAATTGGAAAGTTTGTAATTTGAAAATTAAATACTATATGTACGTAAGTTCAAATTTTACATGTTCTTATAAATATTTTATGATTATCAGAGATTCAAATCTAAAGAGTAAAATTAGTAAAGGTTGAAGTAAATAATATTCATTTAAAAAACAAAGTAAAGAATCTGAAAATCTGAAAACAAGAAATATGAAAATACATCCTAGAAGAAAAACTTATATTCCATAATACATACCTGGTAAGATTGACCATAACCAAAAGATCCATATGAAACACAACATTCAAACTCAATTTGACCGCCACTCTAAAATTCAAGATCAACAAAGGTATACATATTGTGTAATAAATGTCATGAAAATTTAAACAATGTAAAGTAAAGAAAAAGCAATGTTTCCATTATTGGAATTCTATAAATTCTTTTAACTTATAAAGTTATAAGAGTGTTTGAAAAAGAACAAATAATCACTGTGGAGAAGGCATATTTGAGCATAGCTTTAGGTTTTGTAAACTGAAGCTATGCTTAATAAAAATGACAGCAATGGAAGTAGCACACCAAACATAGAGAAGATTTGCAAACATTATACTATGTATACACTATATAAGAATGATATAGTGTTCCTATATTGTCATGGTCATGGTCATGTATTTATAATTATGCTTATAAAATAGAAAATTATACTATAAACATATGCTAAATGCTATATGTATATAGGTCATATGTACATAAAAGACTATATGTATGAAGCTTATATATATATGCTATTTATACAGGTTATATGCATATACTATATGCATACTATTATGTATAAGCCAAATAAATAGATTATAATTATGTTGTTAATGTACAAGGACAATACAATATGAATGGGCTATTATGCTGAAAATGTTTTAAAGAAATGATCCATGTCTTCCAAAATTGTTTCTATTCTCCTGTTAGAATTTAAAACTAAAGAAACACTAGACAATAGAATAATACAATAGAAAAATTCCTCTTTTTTCAAATATTTCATTTTCGTTATTAAAAAAGCGTATTTCCTGAAAATAGCACTCATACTAAATTAAGCTCTAATAAGCACCTACTCTTTGTAAGAAACTTTATTAACGCCCACCCAGAAATAAGTACCCAGGCCAAATAATAGAGAACACAAAATGTATATTATTAATATTTTATTGAGGAACACATAACATAAACTACCAATTTAAATTTCGTGAGTTGACAAAAAATATATATATTCCGTGTGTATTAAATTTTGGGAGTCTCAAAGTGTCGTTTTTAAATAGCATACAAGAATTTTTCTTTATTTTCATTCGCAAATATTTTTCTTCATTTTCAAAACACACGAAAAATGCGAAAAAAAGGATATTAAATATTTTTAAATTGCGCCCACCCTGGATTTTGCGCTCCCCTTTAAACAAGTGCCGCCCCCTCCTTAGAACCAAAATAATTTTATTCATGTGCTAATTACAGAAAATACGGTCCGTCCTTTATTTTATTTTTAATTACATTTCTTATTCATAGTGTGAACAAATGTTTGTTACCTTATTACCTGGCATTAAGTGCATGCGAAAGCAAAATTTATGACTTGTAAAATTTTGAACGAGTGGAAATGCGAGTTATGTAAGGTGCATATAACAGGTCCATAAAAGAAATGATGGGCTGGAAGTTCCATGTAACTGCAGTATAAAAGGACTTTGACAGCTAGTTTAATTAAAGAATTTTTGTATATAGAATAAAAGTAACAGAAATGACATGCGTAGTTCCTCTTTTTTAATGTTTTTAGTGTTAAAATAATATGTTTCTTGGCAACATTAACATTTAGATTTTGAGAGTGGTATGGGTGCATTTGTCTTTATACAGATACAGAGGCATGCATCGTGGCATGTGCTTATATGCAGGGTAATAGGTTATAAAGTCATTAACATGGTGTAATACAATTTTGTGATCCTTAACTACCTTTACTTACATTTTAATATTCACATCATAATTTTTTCAAAAGTTGAAGGAAGGAAAGAAGCTTCATAGAAACAAAAATGATGATTTCAATTCTCAAAATATTCTAGATATCTGTTACTATTTATTTATTTTATTTCTCCAAAATTGAGGAAGATGCTTTCCCAAAAAACAAAATGAATGGCAAAAACAATTATGATCAAAGTCTCATAGCTAAAAAAAATCAAAATATTTCTTTTAAGTCTAAATGGACTTAATTAATGGACTAAGTGGTCAATTGCTTATAAACAGGGAAAAACAATAAAATATTTTCTAAGTCAACTCTTCAACTTTTGGGAATAACTATTGATCAAATGGTCAAAGTCTCATAATAAAAATATCAATAAACATTCTAAGACAAAACGTGAATGTCAATAACTTAACTTTTAGGTATAACTTTCGGGTGATTGTGGTCAAACCTCATATAAATTAAAGTCTCCATTTTTGAAGAAAAAAATCCCATTTTTGTCGATACTCAGTCCCAAGTTGACAGGATCAAAAAAAAAGAAAAAAAAAAGAAAGGCCATCGTTCTTATAATACTTGCCAAAAAAGCTGATACTAAAATTCAAGATTTTACCATGCCTTTGCAGACAATTGGACCGGAAACACAGTTCAAACCCTCTTTGCCTAACACTTGGTCCTGAGAGGACCAAAAAAAGCAAGTCCTTCCGAAGTGTCGCCTTCAGGATAAAAAGCAGGATGCCAACAGCGACTCCGCCAATGCAAAGTAATAGTAACAGCCCATCCAAACTTTGGCAGGCTAGAAATCACTCTTCCACAGCGCAATGATCATTTGTTCTTATTCAGACACTGTATAATAATGATGTCAAAATTCTAAATTGTATATCGGAACCCTGCAAAACATGTTCTACGAGATTAAATATCTTGAAGTTTATAAATCAAAATAATTGAAAATAATACTATGAAGAATAGTATGAATCAATATGAATCAATTTCATGCTTTCTCACAGTGAATGAACCAATCAATTGCAACACCCTTCTTCATGTATAGATATTTACATTTCCTTTCTTGCTTATCAGATTTGTTCTCTTTGTCGTTGTAATATTCTAAACAATAAGTGTTAAATTTCAGCATAAAATTGTTCATTGAAGGTTTTAGTTTAATTGTTATGTTCTGAGAACTAACCTAGTCTGTTCGCTTTCGTCGTTTAAATTTGTCAATTAACACATTCTATTAAAAGCAGTCAAGAGTACGCTTTCGTCGTTTATATTTGTCAATTAACACGTTCAAAGCAGTCAAGAGTTCTTAATAAGCAGTGTTTGAAATAAGAGCATTATAATCAAATTTGTTAAGCATTCATGTCCAAAGTGAAAAACCTAAATACCATACATTTTAGACATTTAAATAACCACCCTAACTTGAATAAGCTCCCATCCTCCAGGTGTAAACAAGTGTATACCAATGTGTAATAATTAATTAAAATCCATTCGTAAAAAGCTAAAGTATACAACTATAGTTGTACTTTGTGCCCCAGCTTGAAACAGGGTAATTTATTTTTATTCTATGTGACTCTATTACTAAGTGTCATAGCGATTCTTTCACTGCTAGTTAGAGCATAATGACCTGGAACAATAAGACTAATTTTACACAACAGACAAACTGCTTATTCAAAAATCTATGTTTGAATAAGCATCCTTACTGGAGTAAGTACCAAGGACGCTCAAAATATTTAATATTATTATATTATTTTCATTTATTTCGCCACTTATTCATAAGGATTATATTTCTTATCAGGACAAGAAACTACCTCGTGGGCAAAAGTTTGTTCAAAGTCCACAATAAAGACGCCAGAACAAAAACAAATGACGTGTCTTTATTGCTGACTTTAAACAAGTTTTTTCCCACTGGGTAGCAGCTATACTTAGTATAATTGTACATAACTTAAGACATCAAATACCTTGAGAAACATATGCACAGTGGACATATTAAAACTTACACACTACAGTCGTCAAAATAAACATAAATAATCACTATGGAGGAGGAATATTTAAGCATGACTTAAGCATTTATATCTTAAAGTTATGCTCAAAAAGCACTCTTCTACAGTCTTTATTTGCAATTATTTCAATCACTGCTGTATCTATAGATATTAAGAGCACACACCTTGAGTAACTTATACAGTAGCACTTCGTACCTTCCAATCACTTTATGTTTAGCTTTTGATAAGGCATGTTCTTCTCCTGGCTTACAACCATAAACCATAATGATTAATTTATTCATGTGCTGAATTGGGTCCTGACTTGCCTAAATAAAATGTTGTAGTATATTTTTTGAGGAATTTCACATCGCAAAGTGAGTTAGGATTTGAATATCCTCACAAGAAGAATAATATTCAAAAACTATATAGAGAGTGAAAGTGAGGCAATCATTAATTCTCTCTAAGTAGTAGCTAAACTTAGAGTTCACATGTGCCTCACCAGAATCATGTAATGTTACGTTAACGCTGTAGCCGTGATGTGCACATCATGCAATCCAACATATCAAGAAAAACATTGCACATTCCATTATATTTATACATAGGTATGAATTAGTAAAAAGAAGAACCACAATCAAAAGTACAGTATTGAAAGTAGCCCACCCAACAGAGTGAAGTTCAGAAATCTTTCCTTCACAGTGATTATTCACTTTTATATTAAGCACTGCTACTTGTATGCTTTTCAGCAGCAATTTGTATTTTGTGAGGTACAGTTCCTTTACCATGTAGAAATTATATCTTGCAGCTACCAATTTTAATACTTACCACAAATGGAATCATTTTTATTTCGTCAAAAACATTTCTTGTTGTTTTTGAATTGTGTTCACGTTGAGATGAACTTTTACGGATTGATCCAATGGAGAAAGTCGCATAAACAATCATGTCTGACATTTCATACATAAAAATATCATGTAAAGCGTAGAAATGAATCACAAGCATCCCAGTCTAAAATAAATTTTATTGTAGACCAACAACAACACGTATTCCAAAGTTAGATTGCATTGAAAGTAGTCCACCAAACCAAATGAAAATTAAACCTAAGCCCTATGATTTGCATACACACATTATACAGTGTTTGAATTATGTCTTTATTAAGAGAGTAGAGTTTCAGTTTAAATAAACAATTGGAACACATTTTTCAAGATAAAATTATGTCAGGTCACTGTGGATGAGAGTAGTGAAATTTCATATCAAGAATAAACGCCCAAATTTTACATAGCATTAGGATTTCATGTCTTTATTATCTTTCAGTTCAAATTAACAATTGGAACACCTTTATCAAAGTGAAATTATATCAAATCACTGTGGAAGAGAGTAGTGAAATTTTAAAATCACTCCTCCAAAGTAAATATGAATTGCATATACACATTATACATCATAGCATTATATACAGACCAAATAAAAAATAGAGAATACACCTATGTTATATATAGTATTTAGATGCGCTTTTAAAGACTTGGTATATGTTATATATACACTGTATAAGTTACATTCAGGCTACATGTATAGTATAGGACATGCTTTAACCATGCAATGCTTTAACAATGCTAATGTTGTCCAAAAGAAAACCATGATTGTTATATACCAACCTATTGTATTTTTAATTAAAATTACATTCTATACATAGGATGGTTTATACTAGCCCTATTAAAGTTATATTTAATAGATCCATTTTATATATAGGATGGTTTTTACTTGCTGATGTTATGAAGCCCTAGGGAGTAGTGACCTAAAATGAAAGTAAACTTACTTCTGGAAGTACAATTTTCTGAAATCCCTATGATGTCACTATGACGTCATCATATGGCTGCCATTATGACTTCAAATTTCTCAAGGTGTCACAAGCAGCAAAGTGACTAAGTATGAACTTAATCCTATTACAGGAAATATAGTTTTCAAAAAAGTACATTAGGGTACATTAGGGTGCATTATGCCCATTCAAAAAATTCAGACACAGACAGATAGACAGCCTCTGGTGCAAAAATTGAAATATATGTGTTTTCAATTTGTCTTTTCCAAACATGAAATCCCAATGTTGTAATCTAATAATGCAGTGTACATTCACCGTTTTAAATGTTCCATTCTACGAGAATCAGCCTGTTCCACTTCACTCACTCACTGTCTTTTTCACCTTTAAATTTAAGAACTTTCTTTAAATCCACATTTGAAGCCACTTTAATAGTCCCCATGAAAGAAAATTCCATCATTAATTTCTGAAGAGCATTCATATGTCATTTTGTTCTCCTTTAATCTTCAGATAGAATACAAATTTATTTTAATTCTGATTCACAAAGTTACAAAGTGAAATAACTTACCGGTAATGTAACATTCTTAGCATAGGCGATATCTTCTTCAGTGCGTAAATCTTCTTCGGTCATTTGACCTGAAGGATCAAGTTGTATTGACAAGCCACGACCTAAAGTAAACAAATAAATAATATCAATTAAAATGAAATCAATTCCAGTGTTACAATTAAGAACAATTAATAACAATAGTGAAGGAGGGAGTTTTGGACCTAGCTTCAGGCTACAAAGCTATACTTGAAAATTGCTCTTCCACATTAATTATTTGCTCTTATTTCGATGTAAATTTATTATTGAGGACCATCCCCAAATTTCATACCAAAAAACACTATTTTGGAAGACCTAAAGAAATTAAATTTGTCGACGAACTTGCAATGGATTGGTTTCTTCGGTACAAAGAAATCATTCCATTGCAAGATTGTTGACTCGTCACTCTTCTCCGCAAAATTTGTATTAAGTCATTTTTACCATAAACTTGTCTTCATATTAAACGAAACTTACCAAGAGAAAGCCCAAAACTTAAACCAGGTAGGCCAGCTGCTAAGAATGGTGTTGGAGCACTCATATCTAAATTTAAATACATGTATAAGATCAAAATAAACCTACAGAAGTAAACAAAAATGGTGTTGAAGTACACATCTAACTTTAAATACATAAGTACACAATAACAAAATAAACCTGCTGACGCAGAACCATGTTCTACTATACAGCGTTCGAAACAAGAGCAAATGATCACTGTGAAGGAGTAATTTTGGGCTATATAGCAATCCTTAAAAATTCCTCCTCCACAGTGATAATTTGCTTTTATTACAAATTTCAAACATTGCTATACAACAGAACAAACAATATACATATAAATTTTATAATTTATAGAGGGTACTCCCAATGAGCAAAAACTTTGCAGTAAAAATCCTTTGACATTGTCCTAGCGCCTTTACTGCTTACTTTGAACAAGTTTTTGCCTACTAGGCTCTGTTACCACTAGCATATAATGTAATATCAGGTTACTCTATTTGATGATTGATTGACTTCACTGTAATCATGAGATGGTATAATTTGAAAGTGTAACTTGATGTTTGCCGTATGCAAATAAAGTAGAACATAATGGGTATCTTTCTTAATTTAAAAAAATACGTCTGTGAATATCTGAAGGTAATACATGCCTTTTCTTTTATAAGAAACCGGTTTATAAGAAACCTAGTACCAGAATCTTCAAAAATTAAGAAACTTTTATTACTACAAATTTTTCCTGCTTTTTAATATAAGAAACTTTTTTTTCTTTTCGATTGTTTTTTAAGAATATGGAATTGCGTTGCAATGTGATCTTCTATGTAAACATGCAGTGTAATAGAAATGTTGCTCTTTAAATCCTTTATAAGCGTCATTACTGCAGAAGAGAGAGTTAAAATTGATGGAAATGAAATTCTATTTCACGATAAATCTGAGGA
>JAULBZ010001886.1:0-16850 GCA_032360805.1 Neoturris breviconis
TTTGGAGTGTTTTGAAAATGAAAAGAATGGCGGAATCGTTGTTTGCAAGCAAAAGTTGAGGTAATGAGCACTCTTTTGACTCGTTTCACTCTGAGTACACCACCTCAAGAGGTAGAGTGTTGAAAGTGTTCAACAATCACTCCATTCACCCTAAATATGCTTAAAAAGAATGGAATCTAGAGCACTCCAAACACTCGGAGTGTTTGGAGTGACTGAAAAGAATGGACCCTTTAGAGTCATGTTCTTCACGTACTAACGAACTTACTCTAAGCATGTATCTTTCATTTTAACAAGCGATATACACCACAAGTAAAAGGTAACTAATTAAAATGACCTCTCGAATACCCAAGAGATTTATCTCAGAGATTTATCGAGTAGACTTAAGACTTTTTAGATTTTTGGCTTAGGATCTTCGGTCTTTTTGCAAACTTGACAAATTTTGTTGTTTCTAGCAGCCTAGTACCTAGGCCCTCTGAATTTTCGTGTTGTTTCACTTGCTAATTAGATTTTGAGGGTTTCCGCCTTAGTTGAAATTCCATATTTTTGTCTCAAAGACTTTTGTGGGAGGTTGTAGATGCTGCTGATGAAGTTCGAAAGAATAAATAATTGAAATTTTTAAATTTTGTTGGTCAAGTACAATGTCGTTGCCAATATCAGAAACGCTTTCATATATACTTCGAGAACCACGTATAAACTAGCTCGTAGTAACACGAAACGGATTTTGATTTGAATCCAGCTGGATGTGATTGATGGAGGTGGGTTTTTTTTCAGCAATCATATCTGCGAGTCGGCCGTAAAAGGTTTTACATTCTCTACTCATACCGCCTGTAACGATAAAACTAGTAGTGTGAAACTTCCATTGTCGACATTGATAACTCGTTCGTTGTAACTTCGTTTCTTTTCATTTTCTTTCTTAACATAACATTGCTGCATTAATTGGTTAAAGTAACGTGAAGCGTTTGGGTCGAAGACCCTTACATCAAAACATACTTGTTGTTCCTTTATCCTAAATCCGCGAGCACATATATCTGTTTTACAAGCCGTCACATAACTATTTGAGACAAGGTAAAATTCGAGCATGAATTTCAAATTTTTAGTTAAATAAAAAGCCTTAAATTTTCGGTAGCAAACCAAAAGACACAAAAATCGAATATGTTCCAAGAGCCTGGGTACTAGGCTGCTGGGAACAACAGAATTTATCGAGTCTGCGAAAAGTCTTTAGTCTATTTGATAAATCTCTAGAGATTTGGCCTGGTCGTTTACCGCATTTGAAATTTACTTGTGGTGTGTATTACTCACCAAAATTCCTGAAATGTCCCAGTTTTCGTAGATTTTAGACTATGTTCACACTTATCGGATAAATCATTTCGGAATAAATTACATACTGGATAGACCTTGCGTTCACACTGTTCCTCTTCTATCCAATATACTCAGCGGAATGGTTTCGTTTCGTTTGTTGTGGTGAAATGGAATCATTCTGGCATAGTTTTCGTTTTGGTGTTCAACACTTGAAACGGAATGAAATAGTTTTGAAATAGTTTCTATCCAACAAGTGTGAACATAGCCTTAATTAAAAGCTTTCCCCTGTAAGTTCGATTAGTGGTTGATTGCCGCATCAGTACTGCTTCTTTCAATATACTTGCGGTAAGATTACGGACGTTGTTACGACGTAATGTAATGAAGCCACTTTTCTTCTACAGCTCATACAATATTGCAGATTAAATTTTGAGGCACTTACAAAATGGAATTGGCCAGCCATATTTCAGTCTAATCGCATCCCAACTGTTGTTTGCAATCCTTACGTCATATAACATATAGACGAGCTAAGTTCTATATTTGCAGAAATAGCCGACGGAGCCATCTCAAAATAGCCTGAATATTTTTATCCTACTTGAAAGCCCTTCGCTCCAACGAAAAATTGAATAGTAGGTTTAAGGTAAGAAACTTTCGCGCCAAAAACACGTTGGAATTGGCCAAACGCGAACTTTTATTCCCACAAAATGTCTAAATTATTGCAAACCGCGAAAGTTTATTCCAAAAAACAAAACAGCGCGTTTAACGATGAAAATTAAGTGTGGAAAACAAGAACAAAAAACATCAGAATCTTTGTTAAAATGTCGAGTTTTTAATTTCCCCTTCAAAGATTTGTTTGATACGGTAGTATACGCGGTTTTAAGCGGGAAAGTAATACATAGCTTATTGAAGAAAGTTTCTTCCGATATGGTAACCGCAGAAGTTCTCCTCGCAAACTACCGCGAAAGTTAATTCCAAAAATGTCGCGGTGTTTTTCATACTGCGAAAGTTTGTTCCCTTAACCCTATTAACACTAGGGGGCTCTTTAACACTAGGGAGGGAGGGAGGGGGCAGATTTTCTTTTTGGTACTGGTGACCTTTAAAAGGGGTGTGGTCAAGGGGGATAGGGACGGATTTTCGGGAAAATTCTATTTGGAAAAGTTGTCTAAAGGATAAAAATTAAAACTCTTAAAAGTTTTAGCGTGTGACATCAATTTCTACAAAAGAAATGTCTTACGTCCGTGTCGTTACGGTCATTGTGCAATTTCGTTCCCAGGGTTTCTTGTCTTTTCGAAATACGTTTTGAAGTTGATTTATAGCGTTCTTCGTGACAATGAGAGCCAAGCAATAGGACATCCCTTCATATACTTTCTTTTTAAAATAAGTTATATTAAAATATTGATACATTAGAAATATTGATACCGTAATATGATACCATTTTTAATGCCTAGGGTGTTACTTTAAATAATCAATTTTTACCCTGGGCGTTTAAACGGAGGAGAGTTAATAAAATAATTCAATATTTCGATTTCTGAACACAGTAAATCAAAACACCAAATTTTCTACAAATAAATATTTTATGAAACTAAAACGCACGACGTTTCGATGCTTATTGCATCCAATTCATGTTAGCCTGAGTTCCAGTCCCTAACTACGACTACTACTTGTCGTAGTTAGGGACTGGAACTCAGGCCAATTCATGTACAATATGTCAAATATATAACATATATAATGATTTTTTTGTGGAAAATAAAGAAAATAAGGAATAAGAAATCATAATGTATACTTTTTGCTTACCGCTTTTGAATTTACTAATTCCGACTAAACGCCCTTGTAACTTCGGCGTTTATCCATTTTTCACAGCCTAGCCAACACATGAGGGTTTAAATGGGAGGGGCTTTTATCGAGTTATTTACAAAATATTTTAAATTTTACCTTGGGCGTTTAAACGGGAGGGGCGTTTAAACGGGAGGGGCGTTAATTCGGAAGTAGGCGTTAAAACGGTACTATACACTAAAAATAAAATATTTACATGTTACAATAATTACATAAAAAAGTAAATAAAATGCATTCTCGCAAATTCAAAAACTAACGCAAGCATACCCAACTTTTTGATATTTTTCGGTTTCTGCTTCATGCTCAACTTGCATCATTACGTTGCGTCTACATTTACGTTTGCTTTTGCCACTACGTCACAAGTGTGAAGCCTGATTTACGGAAAAAAAATAACCTCAGTTCGGCGAAGTAGACATTCGTAAAACTAAATTCTTGGAAAAAATCTGCCAACAACTGATTAAAGTTACATCTCACGAAAATAATTATTTCATT
Organism: Neoturris breviconis; assembly: GCA_032360805.1. Taxonomy (NCBI): domain Eukaryota; kingdom Metazoa; phylum Cnidaria; class Hydrozoa; order Anthoathecata; family Pandeidae; genus Neoturris; species Neoturris breviconis. Next base: position 3,622 of record JAULBZ010001886.1, read on the forward strand.
GAATTCGCAAAATTAAAATCTCGTAAAAGTCATGCGATTTAGATATATCGAAGCAAATCTAATATCACGTGTGCAGCTATTATTTTCTAAAATCACGACGTAAATATGACGTCACTGACATGCGTAGAATGCTCTTCGTTTATAATAAATATACGCTTTATATAACACACTACAAAAACTATGCGAAATATTTTATCTCGTCATGATTTCCATTTTGGAGTAAAACTACTGAAATTCAAATACCTTCGTATAGACCCACAAAGAAAAAACTTGTTCAAAGTCCGCGGTAAAGACGCTAGAGCAACGTTGAAAACACATTGTTCTAGCGTTTTTACTGCAGACTTTGAACAAGTTTTTACCAACTGGGTACGGGGTATTCAATATATGTTAATACACAGTGCTCACGAACTAATTATATACGGTCATTCAACTTCGTTATATACAGCCCCATGTCACAAACACTGAGTATAATCTTCTATCCGCTGAATGGCCACCATGGTTTTATTCGACGTCATGATACGACTATCTGATTAGGAGTGAATGTAACAGGCTATACACTTTTGTTACAAGCAGATAGAGTAAAGCCCTGGAACCAGTGCAGATTTTTTGATTTTATGCAGGGCTCGAAAAAACAGCCGCTCATCGCTGTGGAGGAGAGATATTTCAGAATATTTTCAGCCAAGTTGGCTGAAAATATTCTGAAAAATCTCTCCTCCACAGTGATGACCAGCTGTTATTTTGAGCCCTGATATGCGAAATTTAGTACCTTTGTTATTACTCACTTTACATTTCTTAGAATCATGTTTTTCATCCAGTTTTGCTTCCGTTACTTATAAACATGTTGCTCATAAAAAATGGTGATTTCTTCACATAACTAACCACTGACACCTTTCGCAAGGCGTTAACTCTTTACTAAAACAATACAATATGACAAGCATAATATTACTTCTATACAGTTATATATCGGCATGTTTGGGTGGTGGTCTGGGTGGTAGTACCTGACCACCTGGTCCAGCTAATGATGTTGTTCCCATTAATTTTAAATCAATCTGTCGTGCTGCTTGTCTACCTTCAGCAATTGCTGTCACTATTAAGGATTGACCATAACGACAATCTAAAAGAAATATAAAATATGAAATACCCAACCTCGATCCCAAGCCTTCTCTCTTGACGTCTGAATCTGTAAGATCTCCAGTTAAAAAGAGAGAAGAAGCTCTGGGATTGAGGTTGTGAAACACAAGATTGAATTACAGTATACTCCCGTGGTGGTACACAGGATAACTGGGACTTCTGCTTAGTAGGACGAGATTTGTGTTTCCCTGGAATTTGCTATCAATTGCACCTCGAAAAACACCGAAAAATCTGCGCTGAAGTGGGACATTCGAATGTTTTTACAAGTGTATTTTGACGCAAGTTTTAAAAAAAGTATATTGTAATTTTGTAATGGATTCAAAAACTCTTCTTGAGAAGTATAAAATTCTTAAACAAAGCACAATACCACCGCTTTTCAAGAAAGACTGATATTGATTTGTATATGAATAACAAAAGAAATATGAAGTTTAGATCACGATCTTTTGTAATTTTTTTTACGTCATAATCGGTAAGTGGTACTTTTTTTAATTTGTCCCACTTGTCAAGAGATTCGCTAAGTGGGACATTCGCTAAGTGGGACCAATTTCCTATGCCCTCGACGGTCTCACTTAACGGGAGTATACTGCAGTTACTCGCAAGCGGTTGTCGAATGTCATTGTTGGCGTAGAATCAAACATAACACGCCTACATTTAGTCGAAAAGACGTCTAATGTTTACCGGCTATAACGTCCAACGAGTCTAAAGGCTTAAAAATACGACGTTATTATTTTTTTAATATTGCTTTACCGTGACGTGGCAACTGAGAGTAAACAGTGATGTTTTAATGATTATTTCCAGTGGACAAGCAGAGTCACATCAACGTCGAAAAGACGTGGACGCAAACATGCCGACAGGGATTGTGAGAGAAATTTTGAAGAAGACCTAGAATATCTCCAAGTTAAGCGTTAAAACAAAATTCTCCTTACCTCCAGCAGCATATACGTTTTGAATATTTGTTTGAAAATCATCTGCTTGGATGGTTGATCGAATATCATGCTTTATTCCAAGCAGTTTTGAAATCGTTTTCTCTGGACCAAGAAATCCTAATGCCAATAGGACGATATCAGCCTTGAAAGTTCTCTCTGAATCTTTTATTTGATTTACACTCCATCGTCCACTGATATCCTAAGAAATAAAACAGCTCACAATACATACAGAAGATTTTTGCAATTCGCTAGTTTATTCGTAACAAACAACCAATCAAATACAAGCTCGTCTGATATGACATCCTTCTCCTCAGTGTTTTTTTTGTTTAATTGTGATACATAGATTTAATGAGAACCCATGGGCGCACGACATGGATCAATATCAACGCAAGTGCACCCGTTACTGGGTTGCATGTCTTACATTCCCATAAGAAACCAAGCGGAAGCATACCCAGTGGGCATAATCTTGTTCAAAGTCAACAGTAAAGACGTCAAAAACGTTGTTTTAGCGTCTTTAGTGCGGACTTTAAACAGGTTTTTACCCACTGTATAGGACTCCTAATTTATTAAATGTTTCTCAACGGTTTCTAATAAATAAGTTTGTTGACTGAATGTTCATGTCCGCAGATGTTCCGAACACTCTCAGTATTTTATTGCGAACAATAACAAGGACAGTGATCGAAAGAAAAATAAACAGCCACTGTGAGTGAGTTAAAATGTGCTCAAAAATCCATCCTCCATTGTGATCATTTACCCTTAATTTTAAGCACTAAATGGACGTCCATCGGGAAGAAAAACTTGTTCAAAGTCAGCAGTAAAGATGCTAAAACAACGTCGAACGACGTTGATATATATTGTCCATGTTGTATGTATATTTCTTGTTTTGTATACGATGCTTTATCAACGTTGTAAGGTCTTTTCGACATTCACAAGACCTCGCACGTGAATCTTCGGAGATATCAAGGAGACAGAAAAGTAGAATGTTGTTAAGGATTTTGATGATTATCAAGCCTGAAATATAATTACCGGACATCACCTGTGAAGGAGTGTTTTTTGAGAAGTGTTCAGCTTTTAAGCAAAAAACACTCCTACACAGGTGATGTCCGGCAGTTGTATTTTGACTTGATTATTACTCTTCGCCGTTGTTATTATTTACGGATATTTAAGAAGTAAATAAGGTTGATAGCAGCTACTATGTGTAAGGATTGTATGCATACCTTAAACCATTCTATATCGACAGTAGTTACAGCTGTCACGTGACCATTACCATTGTCTACAAATTGTTTACACATAACATTATAAACACGTGGATCGGTGCCATATTTAACAGCAGCCTAAAAAAGACAGTTGCGCCGCGTGAAAGACTACCGAATACGGACCCGTATAGTTCAATATACGGATAGTCTGTAAAGGTGATATACAAGTCCGAATTCAGTAGTCTTTCACATGAGGGTTTTCACATGAAATATCTCATTTTACTAAAATTCTGCAAAATATCTATTGAATGACTAGAGACATATAGCTAGTATCATCAGGGTCGGAATAAGAGTTAGTAACCACTGTGGAGGATAGATTTTTTAGCATAGCTTCAGGCTTTTTAGCATGAAGCTATGCTCAAAAATCACTTCTCCACAGTGATTATTTACTCTTACTTCGACCATTGAAAGCAAGAAGTCATAGGTAGAAGGCTACATGCAGACATCTCATCAAATTCAGTTAAAACAACAAAATTTCAAACAAATACCTCTTCATGGCCATATTCAATACGAAACACTCTTGGTAAAAGTGGCCATGGATTGTATGTTGAACGTGATTTTGGTAGTTCATTTAATAATTCAAAAGTTGTGATACTTTTAGCATTCTAAAAATAATTCAATCATTCTAGACAATAGACAATAGACCTTTTCATAAAACAATGATAACGAGGCGTTCGCTATTCAAAGTAGAACTTGTTACAATGCAATAACTTCCTTTGTGTACAGTGACTTAAATCACAATCACTGCACACATAAAGGAAGTTGTTGCATTGTAACAAGTTCTACTTCGAGCAACGAACGTCTCGTTTCCATTGTTTTATAAAAAGCACTATACTGAGTCAACGACCTAGCAATGGATTGGTTTCTTCGTACCGAAAAAAACAATCCATTGCAAGTTCGTTGACCTAACACACTTCTGTACAGATTCATTTTTGTTGAATTTTGTCAATTTTAGTTGATTTAACCCTACCAAAGAACGTGGTTTTGGAGTAACATTTTGAGATGGTCACGTGATATATCTTATTTTTATGAAACTACATACATACTCAATTCCCAGTGCGCACACCTCAGAACAACATCGCGTTGCCCCGTCGTCGTGTGTCGAAAGGGTTATTATTACCAGAAAATAACAAATTCATTGACAAATTCGTCGTTTTTTGACGTTGCTTCGACGTTGTTCCGACGTCGTGTGCCGGCACGGTCATTGTTACCATATAGTAATAAACTAACAAACCATTCTGACAGATGTACCAATACAATCCACTCCAGTATCTCCACCACCAATCACAATTACATCTTTATCTTTCACATCTAACCGTGGTAAATTATATTTCCCGAGAGAATGTTTTTGAGAGGTTTCAAGGAACTCCATAGCAAAGTGGATACCTTGTAAATTACGACCTGGTAAAAAACAATAATGATCATTGAATCAAGCATCTTGCGATTGATTGGCTTCTTCTTACTCAAGAAACCAATCGATTGGAAGCTCGTTGACACTTCTTTGCAGTTCTATTTTATATATAAAATTAGCTGATATTCCCCTTCCCCTCCACAAGCCATGGAATAGCGATAGTAAAGTACAAAGTGTTGTCATGTTTCTTTAGTAACTATGGAAACTCATTCACCCCCTCCCCCCACCCCTCCTTTACCCCCTCCCCCGCTCAAAGATTTGGAAGAATTTCCAATCCCCGGCTTATTTCCGCCCCTCCTACTTATTTGATATTGTAGAGTATAAATACCTGATTAATCAATTATAAGCTACTTCATACCTGGAATAGGCACATCTCTTGGAAAAGTTGATCCGATCGTTAATAATGTTGCATCAAAATCTTCCAACAAATGCTCAGGATCAATGTCAACACCAATATTTGCATTTGTATTAAAAATGATCCCTTCTGATCTCATCAAATCAATGCGTCTTTTAACAAGCTGAAAGAACATCAATACATACAGTGTGAAAGCCTACCGAATAAATGAAAACATGTTCGAAATCAACAGTACTGCGGACTTTGAACAAGTTTTTGTTCACTGGGTTCTTCCTTCCCAGCCGGCAAAAACCTGTTCAAAGTCAGCAAAATAACGTTAGAACAACGTTCTTTGAACTTTGTTTTAGAGGTTGATTCTGGTATTCAAATGCAATATCACACCTTGTATTAAAATCTACAAGCACTTAAAATTTTAGGTAGCAAAGCAAAAGACGCAAAAATCGAATATGTCGATTTTGCAAAAAGACCTAAGATCCTAAGCCCTAAGTCTTAAAATATAATTCGCTTTTCTTTGCTTATTTTTTTTCCTTTTAGTTCAAATAACAGCCACCTTAGTTTTCTATATTTTTACATAGGCCTACTTCTTTTACTCAAGTTTGCCCTCACCCTGTTGTTTTTTAAAAATACCTTATTTTCTGCATGACCTAGCGTTTCGAAACTCGAAACTGAATTATAACCTATTTTACGACGGTCAGCCAAATGTCGGGTCGATTGTCCCAGTTGGTTAATCAGATATCCCTCAAAATATTAGAGTTTTGACCTCAATCTTCAACCTGGTGTTTATGAAGCATATTAATCCTCGCAACTGTATCAGAGAGTTATGTTTTACCACTCATAATCCAACGACAGAAAGTTAAAAGCATTTCCATTCTTTCTAATTTGCTTTGAAGACAACACACACTCTTTTGAAAACCAAAAATTGAAAATTTAGATGTCATGGTTAAAAATGCTGACTCAGCAAAAAAATAATATCATTTGAGAAAAGATGTAGTGCTAGGTTATAATCGTGACAAGTTTGATTGCTTATGTTTGTTTGATTGCAGGAGTTGACTTGACTTCTTGACTTTTTCTTACATTTTTATCTAATTTCATGTTTGGTATACCATATACCAACAATCCTCCACATCTGTCATTTTTTTCAAAGACATGTACCAGATGACCAGCCTAAAGAAAGACGTCACACTGTAAATAAGAACAAATAATCACTGCAAAGGGTAGCTTCTTAATACAAAGCTTCCACAGTGTTTACTTGATCTTATTGCCATAACTGGAAGTTCTAAATCGGTTAGAAAAATGTCCATAATTCCAAAATAAATGAGATGAGATCTATCATTGAAAATAACTGTCGCACATCACCTGTGGAAGAGTGTTTTTGATATTTTGATACATAGTGATTATTTTCTTTTAATTTGAACACTGTTAATTCTGGATCTATCAGGGTTATTACCTTATTCAATTGTGCTGCGGCAGCCAGACCCGCAGGGCCACTTCCAACAACAGCAACCTTCTTTCCAGTCCTCTGGATGGGGATCTAAAATTTGAAAATAAATGTTATAACCAATCAAAAGCTCTTTTTAAAATACTCACATATGTATATTTAGTAGTGAGGAGTTATAGAGCGTAGTTAGTAGTATAGCATAAATTTAAACAAGTGGTACCCAGGGGGATAATATTTGTGGCATTTCATTATATTTTCCCAAGAAAAATGATTTGTTCTTCAATCATAAATATAATCTACTTATAGGCTCTTAAAGTATGGAACGCAAATGCCCTTCTAAATGTAAGCTCTCCAGAATCACAGTTAAAAGGCATTTGTGTCTCAATAGATGCTGCATCAAAGTTATATATCAAATTTCCTTACATATTTTATTTCCATGCTTTCTGTGCTTTTCTTTAACATGTTTGTATTTACATGACATTTTTATCCCTCCTCCTTTCACGTGTCATTTAATACCTGTGTCTTCACATCCGGAAAACAAAATCAATCCCGTTTATAATCCCCCCTCCCTCCCCTCGAGTGTAATGTAAGTCTCACCTAAAATGCGACTCTTTATCAGCTATTTGGCCCTGGGTTTATATTCAGAATTTTATTGTACATTGGCTTATGATTGATTTCCACCAGACGATAATAAAAAAGAAGAAATTCTATTTGTAGAATTTGAGGTCACCCATCATGTGACATTAATCAACCTCTGTTCAGATTAAGAAAATAGGAAGATCGTCATTTTGACATCCTACATTTCTGATGCTATTCACATTGAGAATGAAAATGAGAAGCATAATGCGGAACATACCAAATAAAAACCCAAATTTGTGCACAGTAAATAGCCATAGATTACAATACACAGTCTGTATAAAGAGGTTTCTGCATCATATTCGGTCTTTCACACAGTCTAGTATTAACTGTTGAATATATTTTTAAAGATCTAAAGAAATTTCTAAACATCATTTTATTCGCCCCTTATCAGGCATCCTTAATATCACCCTATTACAATGCTTTAAGTCAGAACAATTTATTGTGGAAGAGTGACTTATTTGCCCGTATATCAAGCACCATATATTACTACAGTCTAAATTTACCTGAGGTTTCATCCATCCTTGTTCAAATGCATGGTCAATGATTGAACATTCAATACTTTTAATAGTTACTGCTTCTGCATTGATACTCAATACACACGAACTCTAATAAAAATAGTATTATAATAAATAAATAATATTGGAAGGGTGTATCTTCAAATTAAGATTTATGGAGAAGAGGTAATGAGTAATTGATCGTGCAATGGATTGGCTTACTCGTACCAAAGAAACCAATCAACTGTAAGCTCGTTGATGCAATAATATTCTTCTATATATAAACTACTTTTAGCCAAATGTACCTGGTTTTAGCCTTTAACTCCTTTAAACCTGTTCCTGCTACCTACGATTTTTGATGCTGCCTTTGATGCTGTCCAGAAATTATTGGGATGAACACCTACTAAATTGATATCTTTATATATTTAGAGATGCACTGTACAGAATAGTGATTTTTGAGCATTGCTTCAGGCTAGATTGCCTAAAGCAATGTTCAAAAATCCCTCATCCACAGTGATTATTTACTCTTACTTTGAACACTGAGATGGGCCGTAAAGATTCTAAATCTGAATATAAAACCTAACAAGGCTTGTGTAATTGCCATGACAACCATATTTTTTATGTTAATCGTCGTTCCTTAAATTAGTAGAGCAGAAGAATAATAACGTACCTCACATGGTGCTGGACATGCTCTACCAGTGAATTCTGGGAAATTATTTGTTTGCAGTAAACGATTCAAAGCTTCTTTCCATTTCCCCTAAAAATTAAAATAACTTTGGGAAACGGAAAAAAACTTGACCAAACAATTCTTCTCAGTTCCTTGGTATTGCAATATGTTTTGGTTCTAAATTTTTCCTAGTCCCTAATACTAGAATTTTATTGGAATTATAAGGCTTATTACTTGGAGGATGAGTAGAGAAGAAATTAAGATTATTGATCCTTATTTAAAGCAGTATTAGATTGTAATATTAGAACTATAAAACATAGACAAAGATTTCAATTTACTTCAATGGAGGAGTGTCTTATCATGATGTCTTTCTGACATGGGCACTAAGTATACAATTGAATAACCAACTTGGCTGAAAATATTCTGAAAGATCTCTCCTCCACAGTGATGACCGGCTGTTATTTCGAGCCCTGCCACAACTTGTATTTTTCCTGAGATAATCAAGACAAGGTTTAACTTACATGAAATATCAGATCATTCCATTTTGGTATAACGTTTCCTAATGGACACCCTGTGTGTGATTGACAGAATGGTACACCACAATCCATACATCTATAAGAGAGACCACAAAATAAATACGAACAAATATTAAACAAATAATGAGCACGTTAAAAATAACTTCCCCACAGTGATTATTATTTATTCTTATTTTTAGCACTGAAGTATCCACATACCAAGTGGGCGAATACTTGTTCAAACTCCACATTAAAGATGCTAGAACAATGTCAGTCGACGTTGTTCTAACGTCTTTACTGCTGATTTTTAAAAAAAGATTAAGGGGTGTTCATTTGGGAGTGGTTATTTAAAATACAAATTTGCAACTGTTTGTTTGTTCCTTGGTGCTATTTCAGCAAATTGAAAGTTCATTATCACTCTAACATACACTGCGTTTGATCGACATTGAGACAAATTTAACCGAGCAATACCATATGAAAATAGACTAAATCTACCATTTTTAATTGGGTATTATAAGTAAGTACACACAAATTAACCAATCAATTAATTAATGGTTTGAACAATAGAAATTTTGGTTTATGCAATATTAACTTTCCGCCAAAAAGTTACACAATGAATTGCTATAAACTTTTTCAACTTTTCAACTTTTTCAAATTTATATCAGTCCAATACAATAAAAATTCTAAAGTGGTCTGCCTGCACAAACAATTTAATGGAGACTGCATAAATTCAAACAAAATAGACTAAACAAAGTTGCTCAACACAAATAAATTTTAACAAATTATTATAGTGGTTCACACAAATAAATTAAAAATAAAGAAATTAAAGAAATAAATTAAACAAAATTAAAGTGGCTCACACAATAAGTAAACCAATCCAAGTGGTCCACACAAATTGATTAACAAAACAAAAGTGGTTCGTACAAGAAAATCAACTTGGTCAGCACAAATATGTAAACAAGGCAATTGAAGTGATCCACACTAGTGAATTAACTAATTAAATTACTTCAGTTAATTAAAATAAAATCATCCTAAAATTATTCTACCTAGCTGCTTGAACTTTTAATTCTTGTTTCGATACAGTAGAATAGATCTCATTCCAATCATTCATACGAGATGTAGCTGAACGATATTTTTTATGATTTCGTTCATATTTTACAAAGCCTCTAGAAAAGAATTTAAAAATTTGCATTGCTCATGTGGAAAAGAGCATATAATCACTTTGGAGGAGTGCTGTCTGGACACCGTTTCAGTATTTATAGCCTAAATCATGGGCCAAAACTCACTCATCCACAGAGATTATTTTGATTTCATTTTGAGCATTGCAAACTGTATTTTTACTGCTAGCATGGTAAACATCACTATGACACTGCTTTGTAGTTGACAAATCACAATCATAAACAAGCATCACAATCCTGGGCCAGTCCAAGATGGAGTTTTTAATTATTTCTTAGACTGTTATCCCTAGGTCGACACCTATGAGTACCGTGATCCATGCAACCAGGAAACTGCAACCCACAAAAAAAAATGTTAAAAATGTTGAAAGTGTTGAAAATCATAAAAAATGGCCAAAAATGGCTCAGAGTGCAAATGGTTAAAATATCATGTGTCTACATGGAACATAATGTATACCTAGTTTTATCAAGTACGCGTTCAATAGTTTTCTTGTCCAATTCAACATTAGGTATAACATCTTCAATATCTAAGATGTCATGACGTTCTCGCTTAGTCGGTGGAGAATGTCCAGGAGATATTATCTTCTTTGATCTGGTTGATTCATTCACGCCTTCCTGTTAAACAATTTTTTTTTGTCAATAACTAAAGTAAAGTAGGCCTGCCAGATTATTAGACCTCATTCATACCTGCGTAAGAAATCAGGTCTACCTAGAAGAAATACCTATCCTTAAAAACATTGACTTGTAATCTTTAAATCTTCATATAAGTGAGTTGGAGAAAATGACCACCTCCTTCAAATCTAGCTTCATTTGATGCCTGCACGCCATATGTTAAACTAATACTTGGAAAAACCACGATCGCAAAACAAAACATAAATTGTACATTGATTGAGTTCATACAAATTATAATTCAGAAGAGACAATATATATAGTAGCAAATACCATGGTATGTGATGGTTTTCTTAAAACAGCTTTTTGATATTCAATAGGGTAAATCTACAAAAAGAATTAACTGTCATAGAAAGATGAAAATGGACATCAACTCTCGCTGTGCAGATTAACCATCACAGAAAGTTGAAAATAGCAACCCACTCTTTCTCTGTAAATTAACTATCTCAGAAAGATAAATATAGCAACCAACTCTCTGTGTGTGGATTAACCGTCAAATTATTATTTTAAACGCTGCATAATCATATTAGAGTACACAAAAACTTGTTCAAAGTCCACAGTAAAGACGCTAGAACAACGTTGTTCTAGCAACTTTACTGTGGACTTTGAACAAGGTTTATAAAATATAAGAAGTACTTGCATATTCTACACAAATTAGCCAGTAATAACAATGCATTGGAACTGGTCTATTTACAGAAGGAGGGGAGGGGCACTTTGCCCTTATATGGAAGGAAATGAGGGGCACTTTGCCCTTATATGGTTACCCCTATCGAGATGACAATGGCTTTTAAATAATATTTTTGACTGGGGAGGGGTCAATCAGACCCCACTTTATATTTCGAGAACCATAGATCCTTTTGTCACTAAACTTTACCTTTATAGAAGCTTATAGAAGCACATTTATCACATTGACATACATATCAGGTATCAGTCTAAATACACTAGCTTGTACAAATAATACTCACCTTAACAAATTGTTTAATTGCAACTTTCCAATCTTGTATGATTCGTTTCGCTACATGTGAACTTGTATATTGCAAATGCATTTGAATTAAATTTTTCAATATGTTTTCATCATACTCATCAGGAGATACTAATGATATTGAATCATGGTTACATTTTTGCGAAAAGTCGTTAGAACTAAAAAAAAACAGTTAAAATATACCAAAAAGGTGCCCAAACCATGCAGTAATACGGTTCAAAGATAATGATCTTTGCATGACTATTACATAAAGTGGTACCATATTACGTGTATGGCACTACTTTAATACCCTTTCATTTTTGCTCTCCTTATTTTTTGAGCACATCCGACTAAATCCTTAAAACAGAAGTGTAATTTTCACAAAGCTGAGAATTTATAGAATTTATAGAATCAAAAAAATTAAAAATTGAAAGATTTTACGGCATATGAGTGTAGAAACTAGACTAAAGTATACTAGTAACACATGAGACCTTTTTAAAGAATTTTTTCGAAATCGAGAAGAAACATAGTAGATATTTGCTATTGTTAAAGAAACTCCAATGTATATTATATATATATATGTTACAACAAAAATTGGAGGCTGTGTTTATGTGGACTTCGAATGGAACCGTTTCCAAGTGACTAAACTTCCCTTCTCGTTCTATGACAACAAACAAATAAAATAGGCAACATTTAATTCGACAACTGGGAGAGTGCTCCTTTAATTGCTCTCATTTCGAATACAAGTAATGATAATCAATGTTTCCAGTTATGTAAATTACAATAGTAGCCTGATACCATGCAATATCAAACAAGCAGAGGGGTAGTAGGAATTAGTGGGGCGTGGAAATTATTCTTCTTGTCAGAATGTTATCTGATCCAGGAGTAGAAAAGATTAAAAAACAAAAAGGTAGCATTGTGTTACTAGTATTATAACTCTAGTCTAGCTTCTACACTCATATGATCTACCTATTTTCCTTAACCAATAGACTATACACTAGTCTAGTATAACTTCCACCATTACAAGAAAGAAATGGAGAGTATAATATTATTATTGTGATTTCGGAAAACAAAATTTCCTCCTAATATTCTTTTAGGGGACATTACGCAAATTGAAGTACTGTAACAAAATTAAGTATTGCCCAACCAACTTACAAGTCATAAACATAAGCAACCCCTCCGCTCATACCAGCAGCAAAGTTTCTTCCAGTTTTTCCAAGAACCACTACAGTACCACCAGTCATATATTCACATCCATGATCACCACAACCTTCGACCACTGCAATTGCACCAGAGTTTCGAACACAAAATCGCTCTGCTGCAATACCACTGAAGAATACATTGCCACTTGTGGCTCCATATAAACATACGTTTCCAACTATGATATTCTCTTCTGGTTTAAAATTTGCATCGTGAATATTTGGTCGGATGATTATTTTTCCACCTGATAAGCCCTGTTAATACGAAAAAAAGAAAAGGTATATCTGCCGCAAAGGGTGATTCAATGCTTTACATGCCATAAAATGACCTAATTAACACCCCAGGCGCTTATTTAATTTTTTTTTTTTTTTTTTTTTTTTTTTTTGGGGGGG
>JAULBZ010001887.1:0-20344 GCA_032360805.1 Neoturris breviconis
GCACTTGCGTTTTGCTTGTGGTGTATATTGCTTGCTAAAATTCAAAAACGTCTCATAATTTAAGTGAGGGGTTGTAGGTTCCGTCTCGAACGATTACTTTAACGTCATAATCATAAAAATATCTCATTTAACCACAACATAAAATTATATATAAAAAATACCTAACACACCTTCGTGATGACAAATGGGTAAATTCTTGTTAAATTATGACGTATGCACTAGTTTCGAGTTTAGAATGGCGGTATCCGCTTGAGTGTTACCAGAATAGAAACTAATGAGGCATATAATTTAGGGTGATTGGATATAGTTAAAGTACTTCTGAGATTTCAATGGCAAAAACTTGTTCAAAGTATGCAATTAAGACGCTAAAACAACGTCGTTGGATGTTGTTCTAGAGTCTTAACCACTGACTTTAACAAGTTTTGCCTACTGGGATACTTTCAAATAAGCGCCCCCCTCCTATTCGCACAAATTTCAATAAGCACCCCCCTCGAATAAGCGCCCCCTCCCCCTTGAATGAGCGGTGGTGGTGAGCAATCACAAATTTCAATAGTTGTATACAAAGAAACACGATAGGTACACGACGTCGGATCATTGTCGAAACAACATAAAAACGACGTTGCAACGTTGTTTGACATTACTTTAACGTTGATCTAAGGTCGTGTGCTTTAACAATGATATTTGTTGAATCGATGTTCTGAAACAAATGACAGGCGATTGCATGGCATAGAGTGCGCGGTCTGCAAAATATCTACATTGTAAAAACAGTATTCGCACTTTTTATGAAATTGATTGCATTTTTAAATGCAATTGCCGAAATAACATTGATTTGATTGATCTAAAGAAATTCAGATAATAACATAGAATTTAACATCCGAATGACCCAGTGGGAAAAAAATTGTTCAAAGTCAACATTAAAGACGCTAGAACAACGTCGAATACGTAGTTCTACCGTCTTTAATGCGGACTATGAACAAGTTTTTGCTCACTTGGAATGAGGACTAGCTAATAATAACAAATTAAACGTCCGTTCGTTCTAATTCACTACAAAAGACCGATCGTACGAGTGGTGTAATGGCATCTGATCAGTGCGGTTGCGAGGTAAATCTTATGTTTAACGTCACCACGTCGTTTTGACGTTAAATATACATTTTGTGCCGGCCAATGTGTTATCCTTTTTCGACTGGACAAAAATATTTTCAAAGTTAGCAGTAAAGACACTAGAAAAACATTGAAAACGTTTAAAGCCAGTATTCGTATCGATTCTAGTAGACAAACACTTATTTAAAGTTCGCAATGTAGGTTCTAGATCAACATTGGAATGAGAGTGGCCCTACCGATAATTTTCGTAAAACAACGTCATTCAACATTCTGGAACACACCTTTTTTATAAGAAACTTAGGATCTGAACGAGAACTGCAGTTTCTTACTTTTTTACCAACATTTTGGAACTCAAGTTTCTTATTTGTTTCTAAATTTATCAAAGTGAAAACTGTATTTACTGCTAAAAAAACACAAAATCTTAACGAAATATGCTAAATGAAACGGTTCGTATAACGTATCCTGTTTTTGCGACAACTAAAAATCTGTTTTTGGTCCAAATAAGAGACCTACATCTGTTTAACCCTATTCAGACCAGATTTTTGAGGGCTCTGAATAGGGAGGGGACAAAAAGGTTCCTCCCCCTTCACAAGTTTTGATGGAACCGTGTTGCAATTTTGAAACTCACGATAACGTCGTTACTGAAAAACAGGTAAAAAAAAAAAAAAAAAATAGGTGAAAAATGTTTTTTTCAAAACTATATACCAAAATGATTTTCAAGCGAAAATAAAAATAATATTAGGAAAAAAATTAACTTTTTTTACAAACTGTCAAAAATATGGTTGCTAGGGGAAAATTATCCCTAACTACCGAGAATTTTTTTTTTCAAAATGATCCTAGATAAATGGTGGGAAAGTCATAAAGTCGTATAAGCTTTAAATTCAAAAGTTATTTAAAAAGATTTAGCAGGGGGGGGGGGGAGAGGGAGAGGAGAGAGAGCTTTATGCCCCCCCCGGCCTGAATTGTGTTAAATGGTTGAAACCTCAAAAATAATATATAGTTATTTTCTACCGTTTGCACATTTCTATTCCTAAATTTAGAACTGTTTCTTATAAAGCTGTCTATTATAAAAAAACGTCATTTTATTACGTATATACTTTAGGGAGTACCCCAAAATGCAATTTACAGAAAAGAGTACTGAGTCAGAAGAAGCCAAACAAAGTGGACAAAACATTAACGCTGTTAAACGTCGTTCTTGCGTCTTTACATTAGAATTTGAACAAATCTTCCACTAAGTTGTCTTTATAAAATAAAGTTTAAAGTCAATCCAGTGGGCACACGACAATCGGATCAACGTTCAAATAACGTCACGACGACTTTTCAACGTTAATTCGAAGTCATGTGCATACAAGAAACGTTCAGGTCTAAACGGCAAAACAACGTCTTTTCAACGTTGATTAGAGTTCGAGTGCCTTCAGGGAAGCGGTTTTGCGTAGATAATACTGTTATTCTATGGGAAAGAATGCTAAGAGTTTATGCAGATAATACTTTAACCTTGTGGCGATGATGGCGTGTGGCTAAGTATGCATTTGTGGAGATAATGATGAGTTTTTACAGCTGACTCTGAACAAGTTTTTGCCCATTCATAAATTTGTCTCCAGGATTTCCTCCCTCCCTTAACATTTCAATCGATGAGAACAGATGCATAAATGTGCTGTCTTTGTATTTTTTCTTACACAATGCGGTCAAATACTTGTTCAAAGTCCACAGTAAAGACACTAGAACTACGTTGAAAACGCTGTTCTAGCATCTTTACTGCGAACTTTGAACGAGTTTTTGCCCGCTGGAAATAGGTTGAACGCAGTTAACCAGCGATACCTATATCGGAAAGACATACTTTCGATCTCGGTACGGTACTTATTTCACCATAACCTCTTCAGGTACACGACGTCGGATCCGCAAACATAAATCCCTACGAATTAGAAATATTTTGAGAATTTCTCTCCGCAAATTTTTGTCAGAATTGCTTTAGGAGCCATCTCAAAATTTGGCTGCAAAACCATTTTTTTCCCCACTAAAATCCAACAAAATTTAACAAAAATAAATCTGTGCAGACGTGTGTTAATGAGCTTGCAATGGATTGGTTTCTTCGGTACGAAGAAACCAATCCGTTGCAAGATCATTGACTCGGTACTCTCTTCTGTAGATTTTATTTTTGAGGTGCTCCCTTATTGTTGACACGTTGACCCGTTGACACGTTGACGCTATTTACGTAGATCCGAAGTCGCGTGTCTACAGGGGTTACCATTTTGATTGCTGATAATTTATGATTATCCTTTGTAATTAAAATCCTTAATTAAATCATCCCACAGGGAGGGTAGCTCGAATATCACAGACAGCACGGTTTTCTACACGCTTTTTATTAAGAAATACTGTGCTGTCTTTGTATTTATTCTTACACAATGCGGGCAAATACTTGTTCAAAGTCCGCAGTGAAGACGCTAGAACAACGTTTAAAACATCTTTATAAGAAACAGTTCTCTGAATTATGGTATTAAAAAATAGCAATACAGAACTGAATTTTGCACACGGTATGAAATAACTATACATTTAGCTACCAGAACGTTTCTTTAGTTGTTACGCAAGCAAAATATGTTAAGCGCACCTTTTTAAGATTTTATGTTTTTAGCAGTACATACAGTTTTCACTTTGATAGTTTTAGAAACAAATAAGAAACTTGAGTTTTAAAATAAGAAACTCCAATTCTCGCTCAAATATTAGTATATAATATAGTATATAATTAGTATATAATTTTCTATATAGTCACGACTTCTGCAAGGTATGTATCCAGAATAGGACATTTATTTGAAAACGCTATTTTTGTACATTCTTTCTTTTTTTTATATAAGCAACTAAGGTCAGGACCCAATACTAAAAGGTGCTTTAGATAAACTGAAACTTCAATGCTAAAAGTTATTTAACAGTTGATAAATGTTTCGATATTTATTTACTTTTGAAAGAATGATAGCTAACAGGCCTGTTTATAGGACTTTATACACAGGTATAAATAGTATACATAAGTTTTTGATGGAGTAAAAAAAACAAGATAATACAGCAAGTTTGACAGACAAATGTAGAAATAAAATTTTATGAAGTTGCTTATGATTATGACATTGAGTACTAAAAGTTGCTTTAATTGTTTACTGTCCGAGTACTGGTTGCTTATAAAATCGTTGAATTTTAAACTTCTACCAAGCCGGCAAAAACGTTTTTCTAACGTTATTTTGCTGACTTTGAGCAGGTTTTTGCCGGCTGGGTAAGGGCGATTAGAATAATTTCCTCCTTTCTGTTACCTAGCAACTGTTATAGCAATTATAGCTACTAATATCGTTTTGATGTACCCTGCTGACACACAGTTTCTGAGCAACGTAGAAACAATGTCCACAAGACGACGTTGTTTCGACGTTGCTCCAACATCGTGATCGAGCATGGTATTAACCTCACTGTTCATTCATTCTAATGCCAATCGAAAATGTGCAGTAGTAGATACATAGTCAAACTCCCTAAATCAACATTCTAACAACAGTGTGAAGAAGTGCGTAATCAGGCCGCGACTCTGCAATTGTTCCAATGAGTTTTGTCTTAGAGATATTCTTACAGTTATAACATATATTCAATTGATCTGACAATCCATATCCAATCAGTTAATCTGACAATCGCCATATGCAATCAGTTTATCTGACAATCTATATGCAATCATTTGATCTGACAACCCATATGCAATCAGTTGATCTGACAATCTATATGCAATCAGTTGATCAGACAATTCATATGCAATCAGTTGATCTGACAACCCATATGCAATCAGTTGATCTGACACTAACCTTGTTGACCCAGATGGAGATAAAGTAACGTCCTTTTTAGTTCCGTCTTATGGATAGATTTCCCAATATTGTTTAGCGGGACTTAAAAACAATAAATATAAAAATGACCTTATACCACTTCGTTCTGATTAGACATCGTCATGTCGGAACACAGTCTTGTTCTCAGTGCTTTCTTGAGCTTTATGATGGGTGTCGTCTCACGGATCAAAAAGCGGAAAGAATCCCTGGGGAATGAGGTTCTTTGGCAGAGTTAACTCATAATATTAATAATAATTAAGGTATACAATTCTCAGGCTTAATTCAGCCTCTAAGAATGGATCGAATTATTCTTCGTCGTTGAATTTCCATGATTCGTGTTCCCAGTGTTCGTCCAGCATGTTTTTGAACGCATTCATATCCTTCGCAATGACAAGCTTGCTCGGAAAATTGTTCCATGTATGCACTGAGCGGTAATATAATGAATTGCTTTCAATTCTCCTCGCATCATCCTTCACCGTACGATCATGGAGTTGAAAGTCATGCTTCCTGCTAACTCGTTCTTTTGGTTGAAACTTTTTAGATATTACACTTCTATCGTATATATGGAAGTGTTTGAAAATTTCGATCATATTGCCACGAGCTCTGCGATACTTTAATGTTGGAAGCCCCAATTTTCTCAACCTCTCCTGGTAGTCCAGGTCTATAAATCCGTCTACATATTTTGTTGCGCGATTTTGCACATTTTCGATTGAGTTGATGTGTCAATAAACGTCAGGTAATCCCAGTTGGCCAAAACTTGCTCAAATCCGCAGTAAAGTTGCTAGAACAACGGTGAAAACTTCTTGACTGTGGCATTTGAACAACATTATTTACCAACTAGGATGATTTGGAAAAGGATAAAGGGTGATATTCCGCCCTTAACCCCATCAGAAAGTACTACCCCATTATTTTTTCCTGCCTCAATTACGGTACCAATTAAAAAAATTTAATTAATGATCTTGTTATGATAATTATTACTATTCACTCGGAAGTAATGACGTAATAATAACTGACGCCATATAAATAGCGTAAAATGTTTTCGTAATATAGAGTACACGTTTTTTTTACAAGAAACCTAACGAAGGTCAATGATCTTGCATTTGAATGGTCTCTTCGCACCGAATAACCAATCAACAACAAATCGTTGACTTTCACACTATCCTTTTGTAAACTCGTCTGATTACGTAGTTTGGTAAAATTCCGAAAATAATTATCCCTTTACTTCCAATAGGAAAAAACTAATTCAAAGTCTGCAGTAGAGATGCTAGGGCAATATTTAAAGCGTGCACTTGGCGCAAGTTTTATGCCCACTTCGTATGCTCAGACATGGCTGAGTATCGTTTCAAAGTTATTCAACAAATTTGTATCTAATTAAATCATTACCAAGTATTACTAATTTAGAAAGATGATGACTCTCAATTTAGCTACATTATTTATCAGCATACTGGTTCCCAGCGCTTCTTATCGCTTCTTTCTCGGGCCGATAAAGAAAACAATGAAACAAGAAGCGTTGGGATCAAGTTTTATTTATCAGATCACTAATACATCATACAGTTTTGATGTAATTTGTAAATTCGGATGAAACCTATGTATGAATCAGTTTTCAGAAAGCTACTACTCATACAGAAAGAAGCTAAGTTAATCGTATCAATTTCATTTTAATGACCTTGCATTGTTATAATTATCTGCTTACTAGATTACATATTTCATTAACTTAAATTCCCTTTTAAGGTGAGTAATAACTATCGTTTCTATGTGGGTAGTTTACAAACATGATTCATCAGGCATCCAATGACAATTAACGTTGTTCTAGAGTCTTTACTGAAAACGTGCATACCTGCATTAATTGGTTTCCATCTATAGCTCCAAATTATTTAGATTTATTGAAAATTGTCAAAATTTCAAAAATTTAAAGTGTTATCAGTATTCATGTTAGATTTTTTCTGGCACGTGCGACTACTGCTTTGAACAAGTTTTGCGTACTGGGCCAAGCCTGAATATAATTGCCGGATATCACCTGTGGAGGAGTGTTTTTTTAGTATAGTGTTCAGCTTTTCTGAACACTATACTCAAAAAAACACTCCGCCACAGATGGTGTCCGGCAGTTATAGTCAGACTTACTGGGTAGAAGCATCGTTAGGAAATACCTTTACAAAAGATTCATCATTGATTAATTGTGCAACAATATTTCAATGTATAACCTTATAACTCTTACATGTTATAGAGGTCTTGCGTAGGATCCGAGTTATCTGTTTTCTTGTCATCTTTTGAATGTAGACTAGACGACGCCCTTATTAATGTAATTGGCATGTGGAAAGGAGTGGAGAGAAACTTATTAACCAGATTTGTTTTTGAATAGGAGAGTATCGAATCAATAATCTAGTGATTTGATTGGTTGCTACCCATTTAGAAACCAATCAATAGCAATTTTGTTGCGTAATAATCTCTTATATTTTGAGTAGGCGTTTCACCTCACTAAATTAATTAGATAGCTTTTTAAGGTATATAAATTAATCTCGTTCTATTTCGAAGCCATTTTCTGATTTGTTAACTCCAAGAAACTATCTATTACTAGTAAGTATTTTATTGATAACTCTTATACTGTATACCTGAAAGGAGGAGCTTATTAATGGTTGCAATATCAATAAGCTTGAACCTGATTGGTTATTTGTATCATCTTCCGGCTCTAAATATTTTAAAATTATGCTAATCCCGGCAGGTATACGACGTCGGATAAGAGTAGAAACGAAGTCAAAACGCCGTCTCGACGTTTTAAACGTTGGCCAAGCGTCTTTACTGCATACTTTGAACAAGGTTTTGCCCTCTGGGGTAAGGACAAATGAATACCTGTTAATATTTGAAAGATTCGAGTGGCTGTTACGAAACAGTTGAAATTGTCTTAACAACTTTCTTCGTTTCACGAATCCGCACTACAGGCACTCGACGTCTAACCAACGTCGTAAAGACGTCTAGACGTCTAGACGCCTAGACGTCAAAACGGCGTCGTTTTTACGTTGATTAGAGGTCAAGTGCAAACTGGAAAATAACTATGACATAAAGAAAAGTGTTTGAAAAGAAATTCTGCTAAAAAAATTACCCATGTCTTTGTGAGTTACAGAGCCAGAGGGAAAGCACCAAGAATGAAACACTCCGACAATTTGACCTTATATTTGTTGACTAGCTATTTGCTGAAAGACATTAGATAAAAAATTTGACCTGTCGGTAGTAGCTACTTGTTAAATAACTTTGATATAAACCAATTTTCAATAACGTGAGATGTTTTGATAAAAGGATTACTGGCACGTGCCACATTCATTATTAGAGACCTTACGCAATGACGACGCAGTGCGTCTACGACGCCATTTAGCAAAGTCGACATCCAAGACGGCGTCGTGTAATTTATTAGATTGCTCAACTTAAAGAATAATGTGGACTAATTAGTAAAATAATATAATAATTTTTTTATTATTATTTTATGTCGATTTAGAAATGTACAAATTAAGCCGGGCGTTTTCCCTGAGCTGCGCGTGCGTACTTCTCAATTTATCATGATATTGGCGTCGTCTAATACACAAGTCGTCATTGCGTAAGGTCCCTATCTACAAAACGCTAACTCGTGCATATCACAACAGTGAATAGTAAGTGCGTTGATACACCTAGCAACACCCTTATTTTCCGGCTAAAAAAAACCCTGACCTTTTTATGTTGAAGAACGTCACATGCCAATTGGGTAATACTGTCCTTTGAAAGAACAGGTGATGAAGTTTTACCAATTATACTATATATATATATTATAAAATGACTAGGATACGGTTAGAATTAATGAATGAGTTAATTAAATATTGAGATGGATTATTTAGACTCAATGGTCAGTTAGATATCAAAGTTCGTAACATCATTAATAGATATGATGTAAAAAATTATAATAAATAACAATAATACAAAGAACATACGGAGTCTCGTAATCATTAATACGTAGGTGTTAACCAATCATACGGCGTCATTTTCATTTACATGGATTGGGTATCTAGTTTACTTCGTATAGATATTGCAAAATATTTTTTATAGTTGTATACAAAATAAGGCTTTTAATCAAGCCGCCATTTTTAGTTTCAATTATATAATTACATACAGTTAGGTCATATCATTTACGCTTAGTGTGTTGTTTTTCTCTGGCTTTTAAATATTGTAAAAACAGGCAACCGGCAGGCAGGAAGGGCTTAATCCCATTTTACCTAAGAGGGGAGAAATTTACCCACCTCTGTCGGATTTTTATTTATAACTTCTTTTGGAGCAGGGCTTTTAATCTGAAATTTTAATACTTTTAATTTTTTTTCTATATTTTTTAAAATCTGAAAACTTCACATCATGCAGACAATGAGAACAGATGCTATTTCAATTTTTGTCGCAAGTACCACTACAATAACAGCTAACATAAATTTGAATTTTGAAAATTGAAATTATAGGATTAAAAAACAATTTTGGTTCAATAGTTACACCAACAAAAAGAAACAAGAGGGAAGGGCGTTAATTCTTGAAGGAAGAGAGGGTGTGGACATAAATCACAGCACACGTGATGTTTCCTATCATGTCTAAATTTAAGAAAAAATAAAATCATTGATATGTGATGATTATTTTAGCTGACGTCAGCATTTTTTGAGTTAAATCAGCGAAATGATTAATTTCTGTTGTTTCTATTTGTTGCTGTCACTTTTGAGCCAAAATTTATTTTTTCTTTCTGTAAATTTTCTTTTCACAAATCTAAATCAGACATCGTGTTTTTGTCTTTACTTACTCATTCTATATGAGAGCATATCACCTATGGCTATACATCCTTATTGTTGTTATTTTTACACCAGACGTTTAATAATCTATAGCTCTGTGAGAGATTTCCCTATATGCCAAATCTATACTACAAAATAAATTTCCGCAACCGAAAATAGATCTTTAGACCATTCAGACAATACCAAACATATGATATGGTATTAGAAAACATGCTTAGTGGGCTCGTCTAATTTTAGTACATGTGGAGGATTTTTATCGCCGGTTGCAAGTCCATTGTAATAGAGATTTAGTAAGTACTCATCCTAGACGTGTCCGATTTTATTTTATTTTCTTTAGACAAAAAAACAAATTTCAAAGCAAAGTTGTCTTTATAAGCATAACCATACAGGCAAACGACGTCAGGTCAACGTTAAAACAACTTCATTATCCGACGTCGCGTTCTCACTCGGGAAAAATATCATAGAGATTCTTTAAATTCGCTCCAGCGGCAACTTTTTTTACTAAGAAATACTGTACCGTACTCAGTATGTACTTTTCTCTATAATATTCTTTTTAAGAGCCCCTTTTAGCAAGTGTATATTAAAAATGCTTGAAGTTTGTTTATATGTACGATCTTGCGAATTAAGTTATAGCTAGACTTTTTACAAATTTCGACAAACAATGCACGCCACAAGAAAAACAAAATTGCGGAATAGGGCCACAAGACGTCCCACAAACTCGACAAAGTATGTTTGCAAAACATTTTTTCTACAGTTTTTCTAGCCAGGATTTTTGGCAGTTGTTCAATTGTTTTACATATGACACGTGCATACTTGCTTCTAATCTAATCTCTTAACTACTGCTTATTAATAGGAAGCTCCGCGTACATACCCTTACTAACATTTTATTTCATTGATATTATATGGAGTTTGATACTGGTTAATCTTGGTCAAATTTGCTCTGAATAACATTGAATTTGATTCAATATCAGTTTGAGTAAAATATATTCTCGGCTCAGTTGACAATAACTTGTTCAATGTCGGTAGTAAAGACGCTAGAACAACGTCGAATGTGCTGTTCCAACAACAACGTCGAATGACGCTGTTCCAACGTCCTTACTGGGGAATTTGAACAAGTTTTAGTCAATGCTTAGCCGGCCAAAAACCTGTTCAAAGTCAGCGAAATAACTTTAGAACAACGTTCTTGCTGATTGGGTGAGTGATAACATCCCAACGCTGTTCTAGCGTCTTTACTGAGGACTTTGAACCACATGACCACACAATACCTGCATAATCCGCCCTCTGTTGTTCGGTTGTTTCCAGATAATACATAATTAAGCCCAGATGTCGGCATATTACGACTTAAATCTCAAGGACTATTACGTGCTATACGTTTCTTTGAAGTGCATATAAAAAACGATGTTTCCCATAGAGATAAAACGCATATTTTTAATTAAACCTACAGTATAAAGTAATACAAATCAAGAAAGCTTTGCAAGTCTCACATACCAATGACGTAGGTACGCCATGTAATATAACTTAGGATAATTTTACGAAGATCTATACGAAGGAGAGAAATGTTAGTGTAAAGTGGATGCACCGTGTTTAGTTAGAGAAAACGCGTCGTTTTAGTACTAACATCTATTTAAAGTTGATTAAAAGGGTCATACGGCAGGCAGTTTAATAACAGAAGAATATAGATACTTAATGATGAATATAATTGTTTTGGTTCTTGTCAGCGAGCAAAAACCTGTTCAAAATCAGCAGTAAAGACGCTAGAACACTAGCATCTTTACATTGGATTTTGGACACGTTTTTGCTCACTGTGTTCATATTACCCGGCTCTTTCTGTATTTTGTTTTTATTTTGATAATATGATAATCGGATGCAGTTGATCGGATTATGTCCACGTCAGATAATCTCTTACTTAAAACGATATCTATCCTATTGTGCAAAAACTTGTTCAAAGTCGACAGAAAAGACGTTTGCTGCGGACTTTGATCAAGTTTTACTAGTAGTACTAAAAAAATTTTATTCATAACTCTGAGTTAGTACGCGACGTCACATCGACGTTAGACGTCGTTTGGACATCACGATGTGACAACGAAATCGGTTCGATGTTCATATAACATGGCATGATAGAAAGGTTAAGACAATCACCCAGGGGCACACAACGTCGGATCAACTTTGAAACGACGTTAAAACGACGTCGAGACGACGTCAACATTTATCCGACGTGTTTCGTTATGTCATTAACTCAGCATGATGTTTTAATTATTCATTATTAATTAATTAAATTATTGATAATTTTTTACTTCTGACGGAAGTTGCGAAATTGACTTTTAAAGTTCAAAGTGCAAAACTAGCTAATTCTGATCAGTTAGGTGCTAACAAGGAGGAGAGTTGTATAACCCATCTTTGTATTGCTCTCCAACTATTACATTCTCCTCCACAAAGGGTTTATTTTGATATTTAGGATCAGCTGATCTGACCTTTTATTTTTATATATATAAATGGAATATATCATATTGATGATGATATATTTATTACCATGACAACGTTAATGGATGTAGGGAGAGTGAAATAGATCAAATAATACCATCCTGTAGTGTCATTGGACACATGCAATAAATAGGACACGAGTCGTTGTGTATACAAAGTATTGTATTAATTATATGCAGCTTTCCTTTATATATATCTATTAGAAATTCCATTCCTTTTTATATGGCTTGATAATATCCTGTGAGCAAAAACTTGTTCAAATCCGCAGTAAATACACTAGAACAACGTTGAAAACGTTGTTCTAGTGTCTTTACTGCGGACTTTGAACAAGTTTTTGTCCACTGGGTAAAATACTATTTTTTATATATCTCTACGACTTCTGTGTAATAGAAAAACAGGAAATGTTCGAGTACAAATATATACAATATATAAATACGAAGGCGTACTTATAAAAATATTTATTTGCTTTGTTATAGTATTAACGAGTAACATCAACATCAACAACAACAACAACAACAGCCGAAGCAATGAAATCATTTCATATCGTTACCATTTTATTGGGATTAATTTTCATCTGCAAATTTATCGATCCCGTTTATTCAAGACCATCATACACAGGAAAATCATCGAGACTTTCAAGAGAACCTTCGTTTAAACCAAAATTTAATTTCAATTTAAAAGAAATCGGCGAGCAATTCTCCAAGTTGATCCATGAAACAGAAAAAGAAGTAAAAAAACCAAAATTGACATGGAAATGTGATGCAAAATGCAGACGTTTGGAGAAATTAAGAGACAATTTACGAGGTACTAAAAAACCAAGATTTGCCATAACAGACATAATGAAAAGGCATACATTTTTTGATATTAAGAATGTTGGTTAATGAATAGTTAAACAAGACAATCCAAGATGGTGCACAAATCTGGAATATACACCCCAAGTTTGTCAATAAATCTAAAATAAAATCGAAAAATGTTTGGAGTTAGTATAGATCCGCACATGGTTCTCCACAGACTTTCAAATTACAAACTGTATTAAAAAATATTGATGGTAAATACAAAGTACTTATGTGAGTACATGCATCTAAGTTGGTCGTTCAAAATAAAACATTGTTGCAATTAAAAAAGAAAGAATGAAAAAACTTTTCTCGTTGGACAATTAAATAAAGAATTTTTTTTATGAATTTAACATAAGCAATTCATACACGATGTAATTTTGCATGTCAGCTTTGTTTTGACAAGATTAACCCAGTGGGAAAAACTTGTTCAAAGTCAGCAGCAAAGACGCTAGAACAACGTCGTTTGACGTTGTTCTAGCGTCTTTACTGCTTACTTTAAGCAAGTTTTTGCCACTGGGAAGGCGGATTTTTACTAGGCAAATTCGTTCGCACGAATTCTAAATAAAGTCATAACGTAAGATGAAAGCGACGTCACCTGTCAGGTGTTGCGATCGAATTCGCGCAGTGAAAATCCACCAGAATGAAATAAACGCTAGCCTAGCTCTTTCGGCACATGACGCTATGTCAACGTAAAAAGACGTCGTTTTGACGTTCTGACGTCAAAACAACATTATTTTTTAATTTGCAAAAAAACATTACCTGCTTATTGGTACGGTTATAGACTTCGATCGGATAACTCTTTTCATGCATAGATATCCATTTCTGACAAAAACCGAAGAAATCGATGAAAAGCGGATTGATTAAATTTTTTGTTTACGTTTTTGAGGACAGAGAGAGATCGATACGAGACTCATAGTGAGGAACAATCTAGCGAATACACGTACGGATAGACCGCGCTAAACAAGCGGAGTTCTCTATCATACGCTAATTATCGCTTGATTAACTACTACGAGACTCTTAATAAATAAATAAGCCGACAACGATAATTATGTCGGTTTAAAAATATGTGGCAAACGCTGATTAATTGGTTTCATCTATTTGCTAATTCACAGCCAAATACCTTGAGAACGATAATGATATAAAAATAGATAACTAATTTAAAATAATTTATTAAAACAAACGGAAATTTTACGGACCGGAATATAAATCAGTTTGAAAATGACATACTATGTGGGCAGATTACTTTAAAACAAATTATGTGGTATACTTTCTAACTTGATCACTTAATATCGTTTTAATGTGATGTGCCAACATGGTACGCATTTTACGGCGTAATGCTCTTTTAAGAATTGTAATTAGCAGTTTGTACATATTATTTAAATTATATTTATGATGATTCAGCATAGTTCCCGGTTGTTTTGTCTTTCGTCTGACTATCTATTTTATTTCTAAGCAGTTATTTTGATAGATGTTACAGGTTGATTTCCACAAGGCAAAAAATTCGCTGCGAAAGCCAAAAGGCGACATTCTATTGGTAAAATTTGACCTCATGCTATGGTGTGACGTTAGTTTATACCAATGTGATGTCATTTTTTCAGTTTTTGATTGCAACACGTGGTGTTACGTCAGTTTCAACCTATGGGATGCCTTCTATTGGTTTTCACAGCGGAATTTTTGTGCCAGTGGAAGTCAACACTTAACAAACTTCACTGCGGACTTTGAACAGGTTTTACCGACTAGAAACAAGCTTGCAATGGGTTCTGAAAAATAATAATTGTTTTCTTCTTTGCTGGTATCACAACCCAAGGATTCTTGCCTTTTCGAAGTACGGAAGATGAGAAACTCTGGAAACGAAGTTGCAGTATCAATTATGAGATGGTCCCAGCCTTACTTTCTTACTTAAATAGCTAAATACGAAAATAAAAAAAATATTGGAGATGCGATAAATTGTAATCCACAACAGAGTCCCCAACCGGCAAAAACCTGTTCAAAGACAGCAATGTAACGTTAGAGCAACGTTAAGACTGACGATTATTGACCTGAAAATCTCTTTATATCACAATACACACAGTTCATATAAAGAGATGTTCGAGAAATCATGTTAATGAATAAGCATGTTAATCATTTCTAGAGTTGGTTTTAAGGCTGCCTTTACAAAGATCCCTTTTCGATACCGAAAAAAAACAATCAATTGCCAGCTCGTTAAGGGTGGAACTCGTTTGGGGGTTCATGTAAAGTCTGCCTGAGTATAATATTCCAACCTCTCGGATTTCTTGTACTCTAAAATGGTTATATACTAATTATATATATAATCAATGTTGAAAAATACTGTTATTTCACTTTTTTTTGTGCCTTTTGCGCTATTCGATATTCAGTGAGCACACGGCGTCGGATCAACGTTAAAACAGCGTCAAAACAACGTTGCGACCTTGTTTGGACGTTGTTTAAAAGTGGATCCGACGCTGTGTGTATGCATTATATTTGTTTTTTTACTGTAAAGTCACACAAACCAGGGCGTTAGACAAAAATAACCAGGAACATAATTTATATCAATTCACTTACATGTTAGAGTGCTGTTAGACCGATCTTACGCCGTGTCTAACTTAATAAAAGTGCGTTTTGATATTATCGTCATAAGTGTGGCTGTATATAGTAAGATTTTAATTAAGTGCGACATTTTGAATTAAATGCGGCTTTGATTTATACAGTCGCTCTTACGCTGCGTCTAATTTAATTCCGTGAAAAATTATGTAGCGAGGACATGAATTTAAAGGGTTTTCCACGAGTCACGCATACCCAGTTTTCAATTTCGATAGGTTTTCCAAGAAGCGGCTTTCAATTAAATTAGACGCAACAAGTAAAATTGTACAATGTCAATAATTTTTTGTCGCACTTAGGCCGATCTTAATTAATTAAGTTAGACGCGACATAAGATCGACTGTCTAAAGCTACTCTAAAGCTACTCTTGTATCACTGATTAGTTTTTTAACAACCCTATCTGTATATATATGATCCCAGCAAGGCTGCTGTTTTGTTTTTGATTTAATTTAATTTTACTTTTAATTCAATAGTTGAATCCCGATTTTTTAAACAGGGTAAGCCTATGTGGAGGAGTGTTTTTTTGAGTATAGTGTTCAGCTTGAAATCTGAACGCTTTACTCAAAATACACTCCTCCCCAGGTAATGCGGGAGTTATGTTCAAGCTTCATAGTAGCTATTTTTAAAATACCTTGATTTTTAGAATTGTTTTCTTCGTCCCTGTGATATTAAACTCTCGCAGAATATATCCGGATATTTCGAAGCCCAGATTGTTCGAAATATTTTGCAATCCCTTCAGATTTTGAGAATTCGGAGTTCGACAATACTTTTTCAGATTAGGTAACATCGCTTCCGTGTCTCTCGGACAAAAACGGACAAAAAACTTGTTTAAAAACCGCAGTAAAGATGCTAGAATAACGTCGTTGAAAGAACGTCTAAAGAATTGTTTTTTGACATTGTTTCGATGTGTTTCGATGTCGTGTGCCGGCAAGGTAATATATATTATTAACGGTTTATTACGTAAATGAATTCACTTTGCTGTCAAATAATTACAATATAAAGTGTTGTTCGATTGTTTGGTCATTTTTAATCATTGATATCCAAGTTGTACAAGATCTTCCTCTACAACCGATAGCATAAATTATGAGACATTCTACAAATTTTAACAAGCAATACAAGCCACAAGTAAAACGTAAATACTAAAAATGACCACTAGACGTCCCTTGAGATTTATCTCTGAGATTTATCCGAGTAGACTTGATTGCTTAGGATCTTAGATCTTTTTGGAAACTCGACATATTATGCTGTTCCTAGAAGCCTAATACCCAGGCTCTTGGAACATATTCGATCTTTTGTGTCTTTAGGTTTGCTACCGAAAATTTAAGGCTTTTTATCCAATTAGAAATTCTGAATTTTTGCTCGAATTTTATCTTGTCTCGAATATTTATGTGAATGCTTGTAGCTATTTTATATTGTTTCATTGCATAGCATGCTTGTCTAGTTGGAGTGCTTTTATGCATTCTAGCCACTTTTCCAAACCAAGGTAAAGACTGAAAGAAACACTTGTAATGGTAACCCAGCCGGTAAAAACCTGTTCAAAGTCAGCAAAATAACGTTATTTTGTTGACTTTGAAGATTTTTATGAAAAGAGATGTTTCTGCTTCATAGAAAGTTAGAAAATGAGAGTAGTTGCAGGGAAATCGGATCGGCCCGTTACCTAATAAGCACATAACGTCGTAACATCGTCGTAATATCGTCGTACCTTCAAAACCTTCAAAAGCAGCAAGTTAGGCGACCTGACCCAGAACAACGGCTCACCATGTTTGTTAGAAACCATTGTGGCACCTAAACGATACATTATTTAGTGAAAATGAAAATCCATATATAGTTTTTTGCTGTTAGATGAGAATTCAGATGATGAAGATGTAGATATTGAGCACGAAACTGTATAATACGAGCATATCATTGTGGCGTTTATTCTATTTTACCAAAAAAATTCAATACGTTAAGTTTTGTCGATTGAATAAGCGCCCCCCATCGAATAAGCGCCCCTCCCCTTCCTTGAGGCTCGAAAATTAAATAATCTCTCGGGCGTTTAATCGATGCATTACGGTATCCATGAAGTTATACTTTCTTAGCTACAGAAGAATAAAAAAAACCCGCTCCAAATAAAAAAAGTCAAACAATCAAACAAAAAAATCACAAAACTGTTAAACCTTCCTGGACACATTTACACCACAATCAACAACATAAGGATATAATTATAAGTCATGATATAATATGGAATATGAAACTACCCTGTATTTAGCTGAAATATGTACATGCCACCATAGAACATATGAACGTTAGTTACAAGTTGATTTCCTTATAGAAGCAGGAAATTATCAGGAGAAAAAAATACTCTTCAAATTCTGCTATGGGGTTAGCTAGTTATCATTTCTAGCTAGACAGTTAGAGTCAAGCAGGCTCACTGCATAAATGTCTGAGAAAAAGTTGTTCATAACCAGCATCGGTATTAGAAAATGTCGATACAAGAAAATGCTGACATCAGCAAAAAGATTATTCCTTTTAGGATTAGCCTGCCAATTTTTATCGCTATACTATTTGTCGTTCAGAAGTTGTGGAGGGCGGAATCCCCCCTCCCCCTTCCTAGCGTCGTTACTGCAGAATTTGAACAAGCTTTTACCCACTGGGATGGTTTTTACAGTGTAAAACTTGACCTAAAATACTTCAAAAAAAGCAAAAACAAAAATTCGAATTCAACGAGCGTGATCATGTTTGATGACGTTCTTGTGGACAATTGGCGGATACAGCTTTAATAAGTAAAAGCAGTTGTCAGTAGTTTTTTCTATCAATTCAATAAAATTAATAATCTTCATTTCATATTCAATGTATTGTTTTATTATTTATGTTAGGGATAATATTTAAAGCCTCTTGTTTTAAACGCACACGAGCAAAGGTGCATAATATATGGTGTCATAGTAAAATTAGACTAGTTTATAGTCGTCAGTAGGCTAAATATAGAAAGCAGGAGTAAGTATATATTTAATCATAAGCGGGTCATTATTTTTAAGCGAGATTTTTATAACGACAGCCTGCTAGTCTAAGTGAAATCACAGTAAAACATGCATAGATCCATAAAGCAAGCTCTTCCTTATCACGAATAGTAACTTCAGCAACCTGCGGGCACAAGGCGCCGTAATAACGTTAAAACAACGTCGCGATGTTAGATGAAGGTACTGTAGATGAAAAGATACCGGTATGAGTTTGTATCACTTCAGACCGGTCTCTGGTATAATGTTTATCTTTGGTATAATATTTATAAGTGGTTACCTACATGATGTTGGGCGAAATAAAACTCGAACCGGAACGGATCTCATGTCTCTATACCTGTCTGGCAGACATGATACTTCATACCGGTACAGAGCACAGAACAAATTAATATAAATTCGTATCGGGATTCATGTTAACAGTTATGTATATTTGCCAGCTCCGAACTAGGAACGACCGGAAAAAGAAGTTTGAATTTGATCCATGAATTTTGAAAAAAGAATATGCTGGCCGATTAAATGGCGAAGCCACAATATTACATATCATATTGATATCATGGCTTTATAACAGCTTACATACTTTTGGAATTTGAATGTATAGCTCGGTTTCCAATAACATAATGATATAGTACAATGTTTTATATTTATCTTATAATTGATAACTATGCTGTATTTGCAATAAACCGTTGTAAAAGATATTTGTAAAATATGCGTAGGATTTGTTTCAAAGAATCTTTATCCAAATCGCCGTACGTCTGTCACAGAGAGATTTTTTTTTATCTACGAGAGTTGACATGCAATGGAAAAGTAATCACATGACCGAACATTTGTTGGCCAGCATTCCAATACATTACATGATGATTGTGAGACAAAATTCAGTTATTGGTGCTCTACATTAGTAGGTTCGTTTATAAAATTCTACCTATGACGTCATCCGCAACAGTACATTTGCGGTCTGTAAAAAGTGAAATCTGGTCTATAATTTAATCTATAATTTATTCTTTCTGATAATTTAACTGTTGAACATATAGCTAGCAACAACAGCGACCGTTTTAACAAAATTTCGTATTTTCCAAAAAATTACACCCCGTTCAGAATTAAGTTACCCCCGAGTAAATAACGCAATTATCCAAAAATATATTTCATAATTCTAATTATTAATAAAAGTTAGGAAAAGCCACAAAATTTCAATACCTTACCATTATTACAAAATATGTTATCGCCAAATGAAAATGTCGCGGGAAACCATCAAAGACAATAACATTTAGAAATACATAAAAATTTAGAAATTTATTTTTGCGATTGAGTCGTTTTAGATGCACTTCGTAGAATTTATTTTTTCAATTTAGGAGAATATTCGCGAAAATAATTAAATATAATGGGTTATATGACTAGAAATTTTGAAAAAAAACAATTTTGAAAAAAACAATTTTCCTGTAACTAGGGATAATTTAAGGGAAAATTAACTCTAGTTACAGGAAAATTGTTTTTTTCAAAATCATATTTTTGACAGGTGATAAAAAAATATTTTCAAAAATATATATTTTTTCTTATATTTTACCTAAATTTGTTTCCAATGATGACGTCATCATGAGTGTTGACGTCATCAGGAAAATGATTATGCTAAAATGTTAATTATGTGTAGACCTAACTTTCTGGAAAGCATGATTTCATCAGAGATTTTAAGCACCCCCCCCTCCCCGGCTTTACGG
>JAULBZ010001888.1:0-20342 GCA_032360805.1 Neoturris breviconis
ATACTAACCCGATTGCAACTGATGTGCTAAGGAACGCAATACCGGCGAGATTGTTCACGCATAGGATGCGTCTAGTTTCAAGTTGTTTTACGTGGTAGCTACGTGTCATTTTACAGCGATGTACGTGTTGAAATATTTTATCGTTTATCATTTTACAAAGGTAGCGTACATTCCGCTATCCATCTAATTTAAGAATTGCATTAGGCATGTTTCCAAGTATTCTTTGCATGACTCATGCAATCTTTGCGTAGGTTGACAGGAAATTAGGTTTGGAACAGTCAATTATCTTAGTTAACTTTCTAGCATTAGTTTCGCATTTTGGATGATTGTTTTACATATATGACATGTTGTAATGTATATATCTGCATATATGATGCATGCATATTGGATTTATAATGCATAAAGCTAAGTTATACATTCATAATGTACATATATTGAGCACATGCCAAACATGCCAAATACATCCTGCATGCATACAACATTCATTCTGGGTGCATACCTCTTGCAAACTACATAGCTACTTACTAAATGCATCCTACATTCATACACACACACACATTCTACAAACTTTTATGTTACATCCATACCAAAAGACATTATGTATGTATTCAGTACACATGCTGATGTATGCATTTGGGACAGATAGCTAAAGGATAACCCTGGTATTGTGTGCTTACTTACTACAATCTTGGACAAAAATAATGTAGACAAAGTGAAATTTTTGCCAAAAGTCGAAATTTCAACTTGTAGAAAAAGTCTAGAATTTTGATTAGCAAAACGAATGACACGAAAATTCGGATTTATTCCAAAAGCCTGGGTACTGAGCTGCTGTGAACAACATAATTCGTCGAGTTTGGAAAAAGATTGTGCGTATCATTATGGTTAAAATTAGGCAGCTGTAACGAAGAAACAAACCAATTGCAAGCTCGTTTAGGGTGACACTCATTTAGGGGTCCATGTAACGGCTCCCTTACAGAAGAGTACTGAGTCAGCATCATAAAATATCAAGTTCGTTACCATAACAACCTATTGTACAGTATCATTTTTGTTATTTAAGTTTCTTTAAATTTATCAAAAAAGTTGTTTTTGGGACGAAATTTAGAGATTGTCCGTAAGGAGACACCGTGACATCTCGTGTTGCAACTTCGATGATATTTAAAAACACTCTTAAAATATAAATGGTCTATTTGAAGTTAAGTGAAGTTGTTTCTATTTTCAAATTATTTATTAATAAGTACCATCCCAAACACACAAAAATTAAATTTACAGTCACAGTGAGCACGACGTGACCAAACAACATTTTCATAACGAGGACAACATATTAAACATACCCCTCTAATATGTACATAACATTGTAATGAAGAATGTAATTAGAACTAACCGATTTAAATTGCTAAAGCAGACATAACGTCAAAGTGTACTTTGATTTTAGTCTTGGAACGAGCCGTGTGAAAACCAACAAATTGTTCGGATTAACATATACAACATTCCATTTCTAAACTTAGCTTGTGGTTTGAAACTGACCAATGTGCACGGAATGTATTGTTTCTTACTTTATAAAAACACATTTCTAAAGTACTTCTCACCCTCCCTTCTTTTAAAATTTGTTGTCATTTATGAAATATATTTTTAAATGTCAATAGCTCATTGTCAATTCGAAACGGGATGGAAATATATCACTGTAAGAAAAACATTCCAAAGTGTTGAAAAGGCACTCGGTGTATTTTGATTTATAAATGGTACCTTTAGCTGTAAGTGACTGATACTAAATTTCAGTTCCGTTGGTTAGATTTTCTCATCACAAGAAAATATAACGTTTATTTACAAACTCTGGGAAAAAACAACTTAGTGATAACAAAACCTTAATGATTAATCGATCATTTACATAATTTGCGGACAAATATTTATAAAAGGTTGGCCATTAAGTGTGCCGTGCCATTATGCAATAAAGCACGATAGAATTTGGTGGGCTAGCTGAGGTGAATGCAGGTAATGTTATTCTTTATCAACAAAAATGTAATAATATATGATGATATAGCTACACACGTGCCATAATTGAACTGTGCGTATATATAAAGTGGGCACGTGCCTATACAAACGCATCTCCTCCCCAAAGCTGTAGATTGATATTAGCTCTTTCCAGTTGGTGAAACCTTGCTCAAAGTCAGCAGTAAATACGCTAGAACAACGTCAAAGACGTTGTTCTGATGTCTTTACTACGGACTTTGAGCAAGCTCTTGACCTCTGGGTTACTTCTTACAGTCCACTGTAATATAGAGAGATCATAATACTATATAAGATATATTCTTTAAGCTTCGCTGTGCTTCGCTGTGATATGACGAATATGATACTGTTAACTCAGTGGGCAAAAACTTGTTCATAGTCTGCAGTAAAGACGCTAAAACGACGTTTCAACCAGCGTTCTTACTGGACTTTGAACAGGTTTTTGTCCACTGAGAAACGACTATAAAGGCAGGAATGATATTTCATTAATAATATTTTCATTATTTAATCTTGATCATATAGAACGGTGTGTTATCGAGACTTTCCCAGTGGGCAAAAACTGTTCAAAGTCCGCAGTAAAGACGCTAGGACAGTTTTTCCATCTTTACTGCGAACTTTGAATAAATTTTTATCCACTGGGTTAATACCTGTGAAGAAGAGCATCGAGTCAACATTCTTAAATTTGATTGGCTCTCATAAGAATGTAATACAGTTTAAGATAACTGACGTTAGCTACATAGAGCTTTCATAATAACTGAATTTCCTACTCTCTATAGGGCTATAATATTTGATTTAAGATTTTTTTCTTTCTTATCTCGTTGTTATATTGTTAAATATCTACTTGTCATATTTAATAGTCTTAAGTACTTTGTCGTCTGGTGAGAGAAACTGTTACCTAGATCATGATGCTAGATAAGGAGAATACGACTAAATGTATGAACGAAACACCTTTAAACGGGAACTACCTAGTGGGCATGCGTTGTGCGTAGGGCATTTCCATAATACCATGTGATCTAGACGGAAGGATATGAAGAATCTTAATCTAAGCAGGCAGTGTCGTCATAATCTTTAATTGTGACCAGATTTAAAAATCGTCTGTTTACATCTGGTGTGAGAGAATAACTATTTGTTTTATGCCCATCCTTGCACCAAAACTGTTGAATTGTGTTAACTTTGATAGTTAATTGAAATAATTCTTAGGAAACAGAGGCGTTGTAATTACCACAAAGGTCAACATTCCTAGCAGGCAAATACCTGCTCAAAGTCAACAGTAAAGACGCTTGTTCTAGCATATTTACTATTGACTTTGAACAGGTTTTTACCTGCTGGTTTTGCGTAAAGAAGTGGGATAATAACGTCAAAACAACAAAACCCAATGCTGGTCAAAACTCAATGCTGGTAAGTCAACATTCATGCAATTAATTGGTTACTTCGTATCGAAGTAAGGGACTGTCTCAAAAATAAAATCTACAAAGAAGAGTACCAAGTCAATGATCTTGCAACGGATTTGCAAGCTCATTGACCTAACACACTTCTATACAGAATCATTTTTGTTGAATTTTGACAATTTTAGTTGATTTAACCCTAACAAAGAAAATTGGTTTTGAAGCAAAATGTTTGAGATGGTCCCTAATCAATCAATCCATTCAAAGCTCGTTGACATTAAACACCATTTTGTTGATTTTTGATCAAAAAATAAATAAACTGTTGCTTTTCGAACGAAATTCCATAATGTGCCCATTGAGAAGATTCTCGTTTGATTTTTCAAATAATATATTAAATGAAATCTCCCGCAGTGTTTGTTTTCATTGTGGTTTCAAAAATGGGATGTCTTTTAATTAAAATCTTTTTTTAATAATTAGTTCACTTGTTAAAATATACGAAACTTACAAACTTGCTATGATTCATGCAAAACCAATTTCATGTCAAATTGGATCACCTTGCTAAATAAAAAAGATTAATGGGCAGTAAATGGCATAATGCCATAACATTAACCTATGTCTAGTCGACTTAAAATCGCAAGGTTTACATAAGGATAACCAGGCGTCAGAGAGCTAGTTAAATTATGCAGGTTTTTATTCTTAATTTCTGCAAGAAAAAAAAGGAGGGATATTCATTTTAACATTACCGCCTTTTTTGTTAACCTTTCCCTCCTCCCACCAATACGTTATACGTTCGATTCATTACGTAGCAGTTATACGTAACGATTATATAAATAATAAATAAGTAAATAAATAAAATATATGAATTTATTATAAATGCTATTCTATGGTAACCATAGAAACAACTTGTCGACAACGTTTTAGTCGACATCTTGTTTTTCAGCAAACTTGCATCCTGGTTTATTATATATAGATAATGTCTTTCTTCAGGATGATATGTAGATTACGCACGGGGTCATCTATTATATAATATGTAAAAATTATTAGGAATCCTTGTTTCGCACTTAGTATCACACAGAGTCTAGGTATAAAAACTCTTATAAGCTGTTGCTATATCGCTAAAGAAAATCTTTCTCACAGAATAACAAAGCTTGAAGTGTCGGTTCTTTTAGTTTATGTAAATTAGACCGTTATGTATTTGCAAAAACATGAGAGATATGTGTCAAAAAAGAAAATAAACTTCCAGCTCATTCATTAAGAAAATAGAGACCTATTATGTTCCGCAAAATATAATGGAATAATAAGACGGGGGTGTTATGATTCACAAGTCCATCGAAATGAATCATATTTTTCCCGATACACTTTTTTCATATATAAGAACCAGTACATTCTTGCTCAGCCTGAAGTTGTTCTTATTTTTCTATTGTATAAGACAATAGATCTATTGTTTTTTTCTCTGATGAGATCTTAGCTTCGCTGTTCTTATAAGGTGCGTGTTCTTGTATAAAAAACATATTTTAAAATGTGAAAGTTAAAAGTTGTGAGAAAGCACATGGTACAGTATGTTTTTTATTTGATGTATTTCATTGTTGCAGAGAAGGTTGTTTTCATTCATCAGAGTTTAGCTACTGCAAACGTGCAATAAAAATTACACTCACCCACGCATACATCTTAGACTGTAATTTGAAACTCAGAAATGAGAATTCTAGCCTGGTCACAATCTCCTTCTATTCCAGAGTATCTGTCGTCACATACTGCGTGGGCTCAATTGTTTAAGTTAGCGCTGAAAAAATCTTTGCACGCTTTAAGACTATATATTAACTAAAGCTAAAGGACGGGTTTTGTCTGTGTATTCTTTTAAAACAAAACGAAATTAATACAGTCATTTCATCGAACACCTTGCATAAAAACTACACACAATTTGCGACATCATTTAATTCATAACTTTTGAAAAACATTTTTCCTTCGAGGTGTGAAATAGTTTAATATCTATCTAGATGTTCTAATTAGAAAGATTACATATTCCTTTCAAGTTATCGTTTCACTCGCAAATAAAAAAACAAGAAGAAATTCATTGACAACATTCAAGCAGAACAAAGAAGAGTGGGTAAATCCTCAATTTGATACTCTAGTTTTCTTGTCATTTTTGCGAAATAGCCATAGTGAAATGTTTGCACGCGACGCCATTCATTTATTTCATGAGCGCGTTACATGAACATGGAAAGACATAACTGAAATATGAGTTTTTATCTGCGTATGTATTTAATCTGATCATATTGCTACGACTATGCCAACATGAACCAACTCAACAAAAGTAGAATTATTTTCAATATTCACAACCCCCGTCTTAGATCTTATATATTTTATTTTCTGTTAATTGTAAGGTAATTAGTATCACATCATAGATGCTTTATTTTCTTTTGTTGTAAACTTATTCTTCTTTTGATTGACAACTGATTGATTGATTGATTGTGTTTTCCCGGGCTTCCTTGTAAAAGTATGTTAACGAGAAAAGGTTCTCCTCCCTCAAACATTTAATTTCAAACGGATTGATTAAAAAAAGAAACTCCACTATTGTGACGACATTGATATATCGGTAGTGAAGCTATGCGGTCATTTATTAAGTTGACTTTTAATAGATCCATATTCATTTACTACATATAACGCAAAGAGCGAACATCGTCTCTAATTATTACTAAGAACGTTTAAAAACAAAATACCATCTATTCGATAATATTACACATATTCATTTCAGATTGGAAAAATATTTAGCTACAATTACAAAAGAAGAGAATCAAACTTTATACGAAAGCATAGATGATATATTACTTCGAAGCATATACGATATATAAATGTTAGAATGAAGTTAAATACTGGAATGATTTTGTTTACTTTTCTCCTACTTAAACTCTCATATTTTACAAAATCACTACCAATGTCAGGTAGAACGAACGATGATGGTGTACCAAGTTATGCTAGGCCGCAACAATCACAATCAAGTCACACAGACACCACGGTTGATGAAGAAGATTTTTCGGGAGATGATGATTTTTCGGGTGATGATGATTATCACGGAGATGGGATAATGAGAGATCAAGTCGTAAGGATAAAGAAAGTAAATGATGTATGGAAATTAAACATGAATCAAACAAAAGGTAAAAAATTTTTTGCGGTATTTTTGTCTCACAAAGTAATTTTACGATATTTGTTATCGGAACTATAAAAGTGTTAATGAGAGCGTTAAAGTAATTTTCATGTTCTGACCGACTAATTTAAAGTACATTTCTCCCTTCCTAGAACACCTTCTTTTATCTTGAGCGACATTATTACTAGCGATAATTGGACGTAAGGGGGGAAACGCTAGATTAGTCTGAGGGGTGGCGTTTGTTTTAATAGATCAATATAAATAACTGAGTTAAAATATTAGAAAAATATTTTTGGTCTTGATTTGTCGCGACAACATTTAATATATAAGTGAATTTTCACTGTCATTTTCATCCATATCTAAGCTTTGCTAATCTTTATAAAAAACAGTAGTAGCATGCTTCTAAATCAAACACTTGTTGCAGGAACAATAAACTTTATCAAACTCTCTGTTAGACGTAAATACAAGATACTAATACGGAAGAAAATTTGGCGCCGCAATAATCGTATTTTTCCAAACACGTTTTTAATAACTTTCCCAGTGAGCACAGTACGGACAAATAATGTTTATCATTAGCGTGCTCATATGATATTTATGTAGACATGTTTCATGATACTGGTTAGCAGTTATGATTAGTCTCGATAAGCCATGTTTTTATGCTTCCAGGCAATAAAGATAGATAAACAATCAATTTGTAACAAATTACTTTATAAATAATCACTTGACTGACGTCATTCAACAATTAAATTTGTTTACATCCTTACTTTTAGATAAACTTATGTTCCAAGGAGACATAAGACTCAGTATAATACAAAATCTGAAATTGGAAGTTGATAGAAATCTACGCACAAAACGAGCAGCAAGAAGCAAAGAACCTGAGTATCTATGGCAACATAACACGATATATTATAAAATCGATAGTGGTTTCAGTAAGTAGTATTCTCCATCTATATACGTGCATAAACTTATGTTTTTAACCAAAATTGTATGCCTGAATTCCCTTCTATCTAAATTTAGAAACACGAAGAGAAAAAAACGCAATCAACGTTAATCCATTTAGAAAAAAATAAATTAAAAAAACTCATAAACGAGACAAATTAACTGAGTATAATTTGTACTTAAATTGTCTTAATGTATAAAAAACTTAATGATAAATTAATGGGACATGGGAAATTATTGAAATGACTTGCACATTTCATGAAAGTCATATTTTTGTTTGTTTTTAACTACTATTAGAAGAAAAACATATGACAACTGGAAGACTTAACATAATATTACAAAGGAAACTTCTAAAAGTATTAGCTAGAACATGCCATATGATTACTGAATGAAATTGTCAATATGAAGCTTTGCATGTAGCTTAAGAGAAAAGAAACGTTTGACATGAAACTTCGGTTAATACCTCCTTTTCTGACAAACATTGTATTCAGATTTCTTCATATAATTCTACTTAGAAGAAATAAATTCACTTTTGAACTTTAACATTATAGGTAAATACCCAATTGGAAAAAACTTGTTCAAAGTCCGCAGTAAAGATGAACGTCTTTGCTGCAAACTTTGGACAAGCGTTTATCCACTGGGTGTAAAAGCGCAATAGGCACATCGTGGTCAAACGACTCCTAAATAAGTATTCAATAAATGATTTGAAATCG
This sequence comes from Neoturris breviconis, assembly GCA_032360805.1. Classification (NCBI taxonomy): domain Eukaryota; kingdom Metazoa; phylum Cnidaria; class Hydrozoa; order Anthoathecata; family Pandeidae; genus Neoturris; species Neoturris breviconis. The sequence continues at coordinate 8,184 of JAULBZ010001888.1, forward strand.
TTTGAATAAGGTATAGCCATATAGTTAAATATGACCGTTTCGCTTCACTTTATATTTGTATAGTGTGAAAAAATTTAACTGACACTTCAACTGATGTGAAATATTTTGTTCTATATACCTCTTGACAGTTTTGTCATCATCTATCACATTATGACGCACATTAAAGGCAATAAAACATCAATCAAATATATATATCATTCACCATGAAAAATATTTTATTTTTGTTAACTTTAAATTTTAGGTCGTGACACAAAATTGGAAATCAAGAAAGGGATAAGACATTGGAAGAAAACAATGAAAAATTGCTTGAAATTTATTCGATTGGACAAATCAAAAGAACTAGAAAATAACATAAGCAAACAATTTTTTGCTGGTGGTCCCGTTCAGCATATTCTTTTCACAAAAACAATCTCAGGGTAAGTAGTTCTCCCACACGGCACACGGCACCGGATCAACGTCGAAACAACGTCGTGTCGCGTTGATCCGACGCCGTGTTTCTTCAGGGCTAATTCATACCGTACCCAGTAGGTAAAAACCTGTTCAAAGTCCGCAGTAAAGACGCTAGAACAATGTTTTCAACGTTGTTCTAGCGTCTTTACTTCTGACTTTAAACCGGTTTTTACCTACTGAGTATAGCATTAAAACATACTTCCCCACTTGAAAAAATAATAAACCGTCACGTGATCAAGCGGAAATATAGAGTAGTTTTAACAAAAACATTTCAAACGTTTTAAAGAGTAACGCTATCATGTTATATTATAAAATTGTTCCGTTACGGTATTCAAAATACATTGAATCGTTCATAAGAAGTCATTTGTTCCTTTGTCTAACAAAAAACTATTTTTAAAACCTTTCATTGCTTGCCTTCATGTTAAAAATATCCGTTCTGTTAAAACTTTTTCAACGATGTATTACGTCAATTCAGTAGCCTTCCTTCTGTAATAAAGTAACGGACGATTGTTATAAAAACACGGATTTGATAGATTTTCGTAAGCTTTACACCATAAGTAAATCTTAATTAGCAATACAGTGAATTCATAATGCAAAAATTAAACAGATAAGGCCTTCTTCCGTTTTAATTGAAAATACACTACTGGTAAAACAACTACAGATCTATGCTGTACTTAGCTTCTTAATACTACGAGAAATAGAAGAATGTCACTATAAAAGCTTTAATACACAACACATCAGGAGGTTTCTACGATAGATTGTTGCTTCGTAATATTTTAAATCATTTGGTATCCTCCGTTAAGAAACTCTCTTTCCTGAACTTAGTGCATTACAAATAAGGCGAGTTCTTGTCTTATTGAAATTGCTAATGAAAACTTAAAAATGGTTCATGGATATGATATTATATCCTAGGAAAGCTACAGGAAAGACTTCCCATCCTTTTTGATTTTCTTTGAATGATATGCGTATCCACTTGTCATTTATGTAATTCTAGGGGAACTGTGACGTAATCAATATTTTTTCTTTCTTAAGCAGATGTTGGTCACAAGTTGGTCGAACTGATACCGTTCTTGATGATCGACCATTTATCCTTGGGCAACAATTAATTTCCATTGGGGATGGGTGTGGTGAAAGAGGAACAGTTATTCATGAAATCGGACATGCTATTGGATTTTGGCATGAACAGTCCAGAAGAGACCGTGATTCTTTTGTACGAATTGTGAAAAATAATATTCTTGAAGGACAAAAACAACAGTTTAAGCGTATGGCACGTGCTCAAGTTGGAAGCATGGGATATGCCTATGATTTTTGGAGCGTGATGCACTATGGTCCAACCTTTTTCTCCAATAACGGACGCCCAACCATAAAGATTCTGAAACATTACAGATACTTAAAACCTGACATGGGACAACGAAATTATTTATCATATTTAGACATTGCTCAAGTAAGAGCTATGTACAAATGCAACCCACTACCTAGCTTAGAAAGTAAAAGAACTTGTGTTAACAAAAACACAAGAGGAAGAGACTATAGAGGTTCATTGGACTATACTGAAAAAGGTGTGATGTGCCAACCTTGGTATAAACAATATCCAAACGCACATAAATATGACTTAAATAATCCACTAGATGGATTAGGTAGACATAATAGCTGTCGTAATCCAGGTGGTGCAAAAGAAAGACCCTGGTGCTTTACTACATATGGGAAAGATATGAAAACCAGCTGGCAATACTGTGATTTAAAAGATTGTAATAGTTAAAAATATAATTATCGAATCAAAAAATTAAAAATAAATCACAATGTTATGAGCACAATTACCGATATGTGCATAGAAGTGAGGCTGTCCAAAACAAGAGGCCAACCAATGGCAATGCCGAACTCACATTCGAAGCCAAATAAGAAGATATTGACTCAGAAATTATTCAAATATATCATACAGCTGAGTCAGCATATATCGCACTCCTTCGTAGTGAGAGAAAAGGCAAGGACTCCTCCTACACAGATAACTTATCATATACATAGAGATATTCATAATTTATATAGAGGCAGGGATTAAAATAATTGCCAGTCATCACTGTGGAGAAGAGATATTTCAGAATATTTCCACAATTTCGGTTGAAATTATGCTAAAATATCACACCTCCACAGTGATAACTGGCAGTTATTGTAACCCCTGTAGAGGTGAAGTTGTTTTTGTTGCAATGTAAAAAAACTCATCATAATTTATTTAAATTATTCCAATAATCACATTAATTATTTACACAACATAAAAAGCCTAGCGAATACGGTCCCGTAATTCTCCGTATTCAGACTGTGTATTGCCGTATTGCCATATAAGGCAATACACAGTCCAAGTACGGAAAAATATGGGACCGTGTTCGGTAGGCTTTTACGCTGTGTCATGTTCAAAATAGTAAGGAGAGATGAAAGAAAAATATATTTTTATCCTTATTCAGTTTATTTATTGTTTCTTAATGCCTCATGTTTTGTTTACTGTACATATCCTTTACTTCTCGTTTATTTTCTTACTTTTACTTACTAATCTGTTGGACATCAAATTATTGAAAATGAAAAAAGTCAGAGCCTCCAAGTGGCTCAGCTGTTATAATAACCAATTGGCAACAAAAACTTGCTCAAAGTCTGCAGTAAAGACGCTTGAGCAACGTCGAACGAAATATACGGAATATACAAGTGCTAATTATTTATGTTATGTTATAATAAATAATTATAAGATTTTTATTAGATCCGTATGATACCTATGCTCACGAAAATGTCAATACACTTACTTCCCCTGTAGGAGAAATATTATATAAATACCTATCATCAGTATCCTGATTGAATCATACACTTGTGTGCGACGGAGATGACGTAGTTAATCATGGTGATTACCACTAAAAGAAAGAATAAGATTTATACATGTTGACCTAGGTTTCGTATAGAACACCTTCTTCATAGCTAATATACACTTAGCAGAGCCTTAAATGTGCGGGGGGAAATGTGAGGAGAAACATGCGTGATAATCCGGAAAAATACGGTGAATCCGGGAAAATTCCGGAAAAAATAAGAAAAAGCTTACTCCAAAATCCACACTCTGAGTTCCAGTCTTAACCATTACTCAGATTTGAAATCCTCCGGCTTCTTCTAAAAGCGAGTAAATATAATATACAAGTAGACTGTAATTAGGATTGAAGGATGCTGAGAATTCATGGTTGTAGCATAATCATTATGAAGATATGTGAGGAGATCAATTTTTAATTAAAAGGAATGTGAAAAGGGATTAGAATGCGCATATACTTTGATTATGAAGGAAATGAAAAACAGTAGAAAATATGATGAAATTAATGAACGTGGTCTGCTCCGGAACATCTAATCAATAAGACAACAAACGATGTTGTAAAAACAACATCCGTTTCAATCTTTTCGTCTGTTTCAAAATCTGATTTTTAATCAACACAACAAACAGCATAGCTTATATAATATCATTTTCAATTTATGCACAGTGAGCGAAAGCCTGCTCTAAGTCAGCAAGACGCTAGAACAACGCTGAAAACTGCGGACTTTGAACAAGTTTTTGCCCACTGGGTGCTATCTCACCATTTATGCTCATAATTTTTTTCGTAAAAAGTTGTGTATTAAAAATAAACTCAATTAGAATAATTGATAATAATTTTATTCATGACAAATACCGATGGTAAGAGATCACTTCCTTGTTTTCGCAAAAACTAAAACAGAGTTTCCCAAGGATATATAATAAATCTAAAAAGAGAATAAAATTCTGATTACCAGGCCTTCGATAACTCTATCTTTCCTATTGCAGCTAATTGTTTTATAGCTCAAAAAGTGTGAGGAAGCTATTCAAGCCCGAGGGTTATATTCGGTGAATGTACGGTATTTCAGATACGCCGCACTGCTTGAAATGTATATTATCGAAGAAATCACAGTTGAATTTACTTATTGTCTTAATGGTATTAATTGAATGGTTGAATTATTCTTTTCAAACTAACGATGTTTATAAAAAACTTAATGAAAACTGATGCTGAGAGCCGCATTACTTAATCAGATTAGGAACTAAATGTTTGAAAGGAGAAGAGTACTGTGTTAACGTTCTTGCAATTGATCGGCTACTTCGTGCCAAATTGCAAGCTCATTGACATAACACCCTTCCACGCAGTTTCAATATTGTTTAAATTGGTAAAATTTTTGTAGCTTTTTTTATTCTACAAGCCTACATTTATAACCTTCGCTCAGTCCACCGGTCTATAACTAAACGTCGTTTTTCCATATGATTTATATGACATAAGAACCTTTCAGATTCTTGACATTGGTTTACACATGTGAATCTTTATCGTAACAAGACGTATTCGAAACGGAAGACAAAATGGCGCTTTCAAAAGTATCCCGTGTTTTTTTGGTACCAAAATAGGGAAAAAAGTAAGGCATATATATATTTATACATTTTCTATAAGATATATACCTAGGCGAGATTCACAGAAATAGTTAAACCGACACAAGCTCGAATGAGGCCACCACAGCTGTATTCCTCTCACGCGATCACAAATATTTTAAAAAAAAACGATGTCTAGGAAACTTCACCGACTTTGCACCGCGCTGAATATAAACCACAGAAAAGGCACAAAAAAATTCCTTCGGACTTCCGTATTTAGAGAAATTTTGCAGTAATCCAAGCAAGCCTTCTAAAACCTTTCCGTAAATACTACAATCTTGGACATTAAATACTGGACATTTTACAAACTTCGACGAACAATACACGTCACAAGTAAAATAAAAATGCATAAAACGACCACGAGAAGAGATTTTTATCTCAGAGATATTTCGAGTTGCCTTAAGACTTGGGACTTCTTGCAAATTCGATGAATTTTGTTGTTCCCAACAGCCTAGTACCCAGACTTTTGAAACAAATTCGGGTTTTCGCGCCAATCAAAATTATAGACTTTTTCTCTAAGTTGAGATTTCAAATATATCACTTTGCCAGAGAATCTTTGTTCAACACTGTTATGCAAAATCGTTGACCCAGAAAATTCCGGGCGAATGCCAAAAGAAGACATTCCATTTTTAGGAAACGTCACACAATGTGCAGCCGGATGACACACAGGAGCTCAGACAAGTTGTGAATTAAACGAATTGAATTATACTGGCCGTTTACTTTTAAACAGAAAATAACTCAAAAAGGTTCCTTGAAGCTTAATAAAAACCATAGGTGAAGATGAATGTGAGACACGAAATTAGACAAGTTTAAGCCATCAGAATACACCGATTTCTATTATTTTCATTAAGAAAATGTTATGCCTTATATGGTCATTAACCAAATTTACAAATATTCACATATATGTTCAAAAACCTATCTATTAGACACTGTGAGGTCAAATGATTTATCTCTAGTTTTCGTTGAAAATATATCGTCTGGATAATCACATGTATAGTCTAGTTTATAGGCTACTGACACAGCATGAAAGACTACTGAACACGGACCCATATAACTCCGTATTTAGACTGTGTATTAACATGTTTGGCAATACACAGTTCGAATACGGAGTTATAAGGGTCCTTTGATTCGTCAAGTTGTTACAGAAAATTGTGACTATATAAAAGTTTTTCATTTGAGTATACCACATGTTTGAAGGTAAAACTATGTTTAATAACAATTGTCACATGACAAATACCATGCCGCATTTTCAATGGGAAAAATACGTCGTTTTGACTTTCTAATGTCAAAACAACGACTTGTTGACTTTGAAAATACGACACGTGCCCAATCAGAAACTTGATATATTTCGGTAATTTCAATCAGAAGAAAAAATAAACTTTTGCTAATACTACCACCCTGAGAACATGAAAGAATGACCGTTAAAATACTATAAATACGGGTATCATGATATAGGTAAAGAACAAAAATTTAGGGAATGTTGTTCTAATAATTATTCCTTATTACATAATTATTCTTAATTATGCGGCATTCCGTAATTAAATTATATAAATCTTTTCTATGCACATTACCCTTTCCCCATTACATTATTTCCTCAAAGAAAGCTATTTATAGCCGAACTTTTATATTGGCATCCGACAGGCACGCAGCCTCTAAACAACGTCGAAAAGACGTAATTTTTACGCCATGCGTCAGTACGGCGTCTTTTTCGTTAGTTATACGTTGCGTGTCGGTGTATAAAGTTACTTGGTATTTCCATGTATATGATTCAGTACTCTGCAGGCTTACCACGTTGGATCAACGTCGAAGAGACGACGTTACGGCGTTGTATCAACGTTGATCCGACGTCGTGTGTCCACTGACAATAATTAGATGAAAAAACAAATGCTTGTTGTGTTCTTGTGGTTAAAAGAAATATTTCAGCTATTTATTTATTGTAATCTTTTTGAACAGACAAACCACATCTTCCTAATAGTATCGTTACTTTTTGTTTCCTTTATTCTAGAATGCAGTCGGTTTCCGAAAAACAAAATTGGAATGTAGGAAATAATGAAATTTAAGGGAATTTTAACATGGACGCCTGAGTAATATTGGATAATAGTTCACTTTTATGAAGTCGATACTGCTTGTTTCCTTTTATTCTGGATTGAAGTCGGTTTCGAAGAAAAAATATTGGAATATCGGGGATATAGCGGAATTCTAATGCAAGCAATGAGGGATTGGGTACTAGTCTGTTTTTTTGTTATAAAGGTTGAAGAAGCAAAGTATAAGAAAGGTTTTGAAGTGACGTATTTGTTAGTCCTCAATTAGAGTAATCCTATCCTTTTATATATATCCGACAAAATATAACAACATATCGTCAGACAGACGGCCTTCCTGTTAGTTTTAAGTACATTCCTACTAGTAGCCACGGGAAGTCTTATAAACGTCGAAAAGACGTTGCCGTGCGGACATATATATATATCCTTGATTGCTCAAGCTATTTTACGTAACATATTTGTGCGAAAAATAAATAGATAATGTATTTACATGAATATTATTACAACAACCTCGTTCCCAGGGTCTATATTATAGTATTGCCATGTATGGAACCGTGTCAATCTTTCATCACCATAATATTTTCGTTGCTACCTATTTTCTTTGTTCTTTTCCATATTTTACCGGGTTGTGTTTACAAATTTATGGAAATTATTAACACCGCCGTGGGAACGCAACGTGGGATCGACATCGAATCAGCGATATCGGGACGTCATTTCGACCTTGTTTCGACGTTAAACCAGTGTCGTGTGCCTGCAGGGATAGCTACTTTTAATATTTTAGTTTCTAAGGAAAATTGAGTGTCAAAATGTCGAATGTAACCCAGTGTGCACACGACGTCAGATCAACTTTGAATCAATGCCAAAAGACGATGCTAGGTTGTTTCAACGTCGATCTAACCTCGTGTACTTGCGAGGTCATGGCAGTCGCAAAAGCGTTAATTTATTTTCATGATGTTAAATTATAAAAATATTATGACATAATATTAACGACATACTTGAGAACAGTAGACACCAGACGTTTAATCGTCGACGTTGTTTTGACGTCCAAACGACGCCTTTCTGAAGAAGATTAAACGTTCTGGCAGTGGCTATAACTGGCATTATTCCAATTAGCATGACATTTAAACTTTTTTCTACGATATAATACAACGCCAACACTCCGGGAAATGACGTTTAATACGTTTGAAAAGATTCCGTCTGGACGTGAAAATTACCTCAACGTTGATACGATGTCCCGTACCCATTGCGGAAGAATTACTAGGGGTTAAAATAACTGCTGGTAATCACTGTGGATGTGAGATTTTTCAGAATATTTTCAGCCAATTTGGGTTGGTGTAGAGACATTCGAGACGTATATCACCAAGCTCGTCCCCAGCCCCTTTTAACTTTTTGAAAAATATTCTTGGTGTCAATAGGCTCAGTCCTTGGGCCTATTTTATTTAATGTATTCATAAACGATCTGCTTTATTTTATTCATGATACTGAAATTTGTAACTTTGCTGACGACAATACTCTATATGCAACTGATACCTCTTTTGAAAACGTGATGGAACGTCTAAACTCTGATATGTTCCGAGTAGTTAAATGGTTCAATTGTAACTCAATGGTAGCGAACCCAGCAAAGTTTCAACTAAGTTTCCTAGGAAACACCTCCACAGAACTTAGCATTACAGTTGGTAGCGTTGTTGTTAAGAGCACCGATATTGTTAAGTAAAAGAGCTTTGCAAAAAGGCTAATCAAAAAAACAAATCTCTTCTAAGGATTAGAAAGTATTTTACTCTAAGGCTAACTTGATATTTGACGCGCATGTGCTCTCACAATTTAATCATTGCCCCCTTTTATGGATGTTATGTAGCAAACAGGGTCATAGTCTTATTAGTAATACCTTTCGTCGTGCCCTTAGTGCCAAACTCTATAATTTCTCTACCCCATTAAATGAACTGATGAATCTATCGAACTCTGTTTCCATCCATACTAAATATTCGACTCATGTTGATAGAAGTTTATAAAATATATTTATGAGCCAAGAAACTTTTTTGCTCCCTAATAAATATCATTTAGGCTTTTGTTAAATGTTATTTGGTGTAATTTGAACTGGATAATACAGCCTCGTGTCCAAGGTTATAATACAGCATCGTGTCCAAGGTTATAATACAGCCTCGTGTCCAAGGTTATTGCGAAGTTGTTGCTTAAGTTGTTGCTAAGCATTAAAGCTAAAATTTTAATAATGGTCACGACAGGTCAGGTCAATCACAGTAACTATTGTGAGTTTTGGAACAAATTCAGATTTTCGCGCCATTCGTCTTGCTAATCAAAACTAATGACTCTACGTTGAAATTTCGAATTTTTGCAAATATTTCACTTTGTCCACAGTATATTTGACCAAGATTGTATATTCACTCTTAAAAGAATTAGGATAATAGAAAGGCCTGATTCTTGGACTTTATACACAGGTATATAATATATTATACATAGGTTTGTTATGAAAATGAATAAATCAAGGGAATAGCATTTCGATTTGACAAACAAATGTAAAAATAAAATATCTTATGAAGTTGCTTATGATTATGATATTGAGCACTAAAAGTTGCTTAACTTCTTGCTGTCTGAGTACTGCTGGTTGTTTGGTTGCTGATGTAAAATAGTGTATGTCAATTATATTATTTGGTGTTGCTAAGCTCAAACACTTAATAGTACTATTGCTTCAACCTCGTTCCCAGGGCTTCTTCTCTCTTGACGTTGACGTCAAGAGAGAAGAAGCCCTAGGAACGAGGTTGCTATTGCTTAACTTTTTGAAGAAATTTACCAGCTTTATAAACGTGTTGCTCACAAAAAACGCATTGAACGAGTACGTGTAAAACGCGCGACACATTATAATGTTCTAATCACAGATATAGCTATTAAGAATTACATAAGAAACCCACTAGCTGCACTCGGAACGTTATATTGGCCATATTACCCACATCATAATTTTCTGTTTCCTACTGTCATTTCCTCACATCATTGAAGAAGAAAAAGAAGTGAGAAGTGACAGAATACATGTATTTTTTTTTTATAAGCAATTTGACAGCTTAAAAAATGCCTTAAAATTGATAGTAAAGTTGCTCAACGGTTGCTTAGCAGAAAATCGACCGATATCGAAGATTATCATAAAAACCTGCTCAAACATTACCCGTGCTCGCCTACATTATCTAATACACTAAGCAAATATTTATTTGGTTCAAAATCTGGAAAAAAGAACTAATTCATAACTGAATATAAACGATTATCTAATTTGTTGCTTGTTCAAATGATTACTTCTACTAAAGTTGCTTAGAAATCTGCAAGATTTTAGTACAGCTGCTTGTAAACGGGTTGCTAATAAAAAAAAATAGGTGTATAGGTTGAGTTCCATTTGGCGGATAATTCCGGGCGCGAAAGCTAAATGAAGACATTCCGTTGGTAGAAATTGACATCACGCGTCGTGTGATGTCAATTTTTACCAATGGAATGTTTTCTTTTGGCTTTTGCGCGGAATGAAGAGAAATTAAAAATTAAAACATAAATTACTAAGATGTGGATATTTTTCATATTATTGATCTATAATTTTATTTATTAGTGTAAATCTTATATCAAATGATGATATGAAACACGTTATCACATATACGTTGTTCTAACGTTATTTTGCTGACTTTAAACAAGTTTTTTTCCGGGTGGGATAAATCAATCAGACTGTTCCCTCTGGTTCATATTTATCTTTACAAATAAAAATCCCACGCACTTTGTATCAATTGACATCCTTGATCACCATACCGTCAAATGACGTAGTATATCCGACGTCTGGGCGAAGTGAGGAGGAGGTATCAAAATTCTGCTTTAAAAGTTTGTAAAAAAAATAGAAGCAGATTTATTCTCTTTGTAGCTATTTCGTGCTTTTTGTCCCTGCAGTGTATCCTCTATATAATATGTACTCAACACAGTGGTCCTCAGAAATATTTATCGGTTGCCAAAAAGTTTACCAAGGTCTATTTTAATTTAATTTGCAGAATAGGTGCCGTAAAATTTGAACTGTGCGTATCATTAAGTCGTAACACACGAATAGACTGTGTGAAGCATGTTTATATCCTTTTTTTCAGAATGGACGCCAACAGGTAGTGGATGGGCGGGGGTCGACTCCTTAGTGTCCAATCAACCCTAAACGTAGTCAGTTGCAAATTTTGAACCCTTGGCGGACGACAACATTAAATGTGTAGTGTACGATATAGACCTTCGATAGTCTAGGTATATGCAATTTCAGTAGTTTTTCAGTATGAGTCTTGCTTTCTTTCTCGTATCGCAAAAACATTAACAAGGATACAACACTCATCTTTGTCAATTTTTTCAATTTTCATCAGTATTCGTAAGATAATTAGTGCCCATGACTCAATATCATGGTATTTTCAATGAGTGATCCTACTGGCACGATGTCGAAACAACAATAAAATGACGTCGCCATGTCGGAACGTCTTTTTGACGCTGTTTTGACGTTGTTCTGATGGTGTGTGCCCACTAGGTCGAACTTGAGGTTTGTGAATAGACCGGTAAATAGGTAACAATTATCAAGATATATTCACGTTTTAATCACAGACATTATGTAAGCAGCCCACTAGATGCAGTCAAAACCGACACATTGTGTACATATATCGGAACGTCGTATTAGCTTCAGTGACGAATTTTTACCCGCATTATAGTTTCCTACTGTCATTTCCACATATCGTAGAAGAAAAAAAGGTATCCTTAATAATTTGCACAGGCTCACTCACCCCTGACGATAATTATAAATTCTCGGTAGTAACACGGCGGATCAATATTGAAATGACGTCATGACGTCGCGACATTGCATTGCGGTTCTATCAGTGTGCTCCTCTTGGTAAAATTATGGATTGAATTTGACGAGATTTACGTGTACATTTTTTAATGTGTATTGGTCAACCATAAACAACCTTGTTCTTGTCTATTCAAAATGTATTCAAAATGGAGAGCGGCGCTCAAGAATCCATAACTACTGCCATCATTACTCTCTAAAAATAGTACAAGAAAACAAAAGAACGACCCTTAACCATAACTTCTGATCCACTTATCGTATTATTAATTTTTCTACCCAAATTTCCATTTTCGCCTTCCAAGTCAGGTTTCAAGTAAAACGGAGCAGTAGTTCAAAAGTTATTGGGGTGTGGTACATTGTGCCCCTCCCCCGGGTTATCAGAC
>JAULBZ010001889.1:0-20337 GCA_032360805.1 Neoturris breviconis
AAAAATGCATAATTTCTTGTTTTTATCGTTCTTTAAGTCAGTTTTCTGATGATTTTGACGATTTTTGTAATGGTTTAGAAACCACTTTTTCAAGTTGTCTTAAATCTCCCTTTTTGTAGCGTTGTGTTGTGTGATTTCAGCTAGAAATAACAGCTGGTGGGAAGGGGATACTGATAACGAATGCGGCCTGGAGTTGGAGGCTTTGTCTACCCGTTCAGGTTATAGTCAGCTAATTTGTGATCAACCGAATCTTGTATCGGAGAGTGGAGTTCATAATTCTCTATTCTATACGTGTCATCATTAAATAATTTACGCTAAGATTAACTTTAAAGTTCATTTTCCTCTTCCACTCTTCTCCGCAGAGCCTTACGCGCGTCTGCATATAACCAGCGCATTAAAAATGTTTTTTCAATGATGAAGTTTTAAAGGTAATTTAGGACCGTAATCCAAACAAAGCACATGGAGGGGATGGGATTTCTATTAAAATGACTCAGTTATGTGGCGTATCCATTATTTACCCTTTGCCAATTATTTTTTAAAACTATTTTACTTACAGAAATCTACCCTGGTTCTTGGAAAAAAGCTAATGTTGTACCTGTTCACAAGAAAGAGAGCCAAAACGTTTTAACTAACTACAGACCAATATCCCTTCTACTTATTTGGAAAACCTATGAAAATGCTATTTACAACACGTTGTATAACTATTTTTACTCCAACAATCTTTTTATCACAAATTAATCTGAGTTTCCCAATTACTGTCAATAACCCCGAAATATGAAGCCTTTGACGGAACTCTTCCTCATGAAGTTAGAGTTGTATTTCTTGATATCGTTAAATCATTTGATAAAGTTTGGCATGATGGTCTCCATCATGAATTAAAAAGCTACGGTGTGGAAGGAAATCTCTATAGAAAATATTTTAAGTGACTAAAGACTACGTGTTGTATTAAATGGACAACACTCTTCTTGGAGGGAGATAAGTTAATGTAGACGTTCCACAGGGATCAGTACTTGGACCATTACTTTTTCTTATTTATATTAATAATTTACCAGATGGAGTTAAATCTAGTGCTAACTTATTTGCTGATGACACGTCCTTATTTCAGTTGTGAGGAGTTTAGATAAAAGTGGACAGGAACTAAATCGCGAGCTTTCTCTTATAAATAAATGGGTTTTTCAGTGGAAAATGTGTTTCAATCCAGACCCCAACAAGCAAGATGCAGAGGTTATCTTTCCACATAAATGCGGGGATGGTGTAGTGGTATGCACCTTCGGTTTTCACCAGTGTAGTCGGGGTTCAAATCCCGCTGCAGAAACTGGAATCGAGGCTCCACTCCGATGCGCTTTAAATGCAGCGTACTTAGCCCATTCGGAACCATCGACTGACCGCATGCTGGCCTGGGGCAAGTTAGAGCTATGCTTTCACGTATCTCTAGCGGTGAGTTAACTTAGTTGACATTCGGATGGGAGGAAGAACCACTAACTGATGTGGATTCCCTGAGGACATTAAATCTTACTCAGCTTACAGTTGATTTAAGTCATTTGCGTGAACACAAGTTTAATTATATTAAATCCGATTACTTACTTACTTACTTACTAAATTAAAACCACTTGATCATCCTACTCTATGTTTTAATGACTCTCCAGTAGTAGCCGTAATGTCTAAAAAACATCTTGGTTTAATCCTTTATTCTAAACTTAACTTTGATGATCACTTAAAAGAGAAAATATCTAAGGCATTAAAAGGCTTTACTACAGTCTTCCAAGGAATTTCTTGTTAAATATATACACTGCATTTGTTAGACCTCATCTTGATTATGCCGATAAAATTTACGGTATACCTAATAATGCTTTATTTACTGGGAGATTTGAATCTGCTTTGTGCAGTAGTTCTAAGTCCTAAATTCTTTATTTTCCTATTGTGTGAATGCGTGGAGTAATCTTAATCAGGATTTAAAATGATGATTTAAAATGATGAGATTTTTTCGACTTGGTATACAATATTCATGATGCTGTTGCTAATTTCTTATCGGCTTAGAGTAGATTTAAGTCATTTGCATGAACACAAGTTTTCAGGACACTCTCAATTCACTTTGTAGTTGCATTATTTTGGAATCTGAATCAGTAGAACACTATTTTCTGAGTTGCCCTCTTTTCGTTGAAATTTGAAAAACTCTCCTGGACAATTTAAGTAATCTTATCAATGAGCCGGTGTCAGATCTCACAGATGTTTATCTAGTTAATATTCTTCTCTATGGTATTTATGAAAAACTTCGAGTAGGTTTGACACTCCTTTATTGTAGTACTTTCTACTTAGCCCAGGTACCTTCTTTATCTTCATATATATTTTCTTTATATATTCTTTGTATTTTTTGTTTTTTATTTGTGCAGTAGTCCTAAGTTCTCAATGCTCCCATTGTTCCCATGTCGGATATTTCTCGCTTGTTGACGTGTTGATGAATTTTCGGGCATTCTTATATGCCGCCGTGGCGCTTCATCGAGAAAGGAAATGGTGTATAAAGCTTGCGCACGTGAAAAAAGTAAACAAATAATAAAGTGCGTGTTGATACTATACTGATATAGTTAAACCGTTAAAAGTTTCGGACTATACTATGAATATAGTTCTATATGACCAAGCACCAGATCTAGGCTTAGTTTTTTACCAGCGTAGCAGGAAAATAATTTGGAACAACGGGACACTTTTTGTTTCGTATAAAAGCTAAATAGACTGCTGCTCTTAAGTAGACATATAAAAGTTTGAAGCCCCATCCCAAAGCTAGTCTCACCTCCCATCAACAGGTTATGAACCATATCTTTTGATCTGCTGGGGGTATGATGTTCAAATTTAGTCAAATAAATTTATGTGTGTTAAATAGATTTATATTAAAACTAGGTAACGTTTCAGCAGCATATCATCTCTTCCGTGGTTCAAGAAGTTACTATAAAAAATAATCTCCCCCAGAATGGGGAGATTATAGGCCTTATTTACTATAGAAACTAAGTGATTTAAGTAATTATCCTTTTAGTTGGTATATTTTACGCTGAATGGTAATATTTCTGCATCAATGTCATATTTGTCTTCTTCCAAATATCACAATATGAAAAGGGGTAATGCACTTTGTCAAGAGTGACGTTTATTTTAAATTGAGAGCGCTAAATCGATCATTTACAATATTATGTTTTAATATGCATATAGATATCTATAAATAAATACATACTTGATTGAAAATGGAATTGTTCAAAGATCAATTGACTGGTAACAAGTTCTTGAAGATAAAAGATTGTACTATGTTAGAAGTACCTGGCTGTATCATATACTCAAGAGGAGGCATGGTACCCCATTTAACAGTTGATAATTTACAGACTATTTCAGAAGTTGGTAATATTTGGCATATGCCATTAGAAACTGTGTAAGTATAAGTAATTGATTTTTGATCATAAGCTTGAAGTTATGCACAAAAATCACTCCTTCAGTGATTATACTTACTTACTTGTGAGTGATTATATCTTATTTGACTACTGGTAAATTTTCTGATAATTATTTGTGGTGTGGTCTTGCGAATAAATAAATACAATAAAGTTTTACGATAGATCCATGTATTTTTGAGTAAGCTTTTGCTCAGATCCTGTTAGCATGTTTACACTAATGCAATTTTTTTAAAAACTAACATTTAAACTAGATTGTAACAAGAGAACAATTAGCATATACAATAAAAACAATTCAAAGTAGCTCTAACGGCATAGATTTTATAGACCTATTGAGAATAGGTTGTTCGTGCTCTATCTTTTATGGTGCTCACATATATTTATCATCTGTGATGGCATGCATGCAACCATTGGCATTATAATGCTAGATTACAGTGAATTCCAGGTTAATCTCCGACTCTCGGCCATCACACATTTGTCGACTTTGTGTTTGTATATACAAAATATATACGCAATGACTTTTACTATATATATATAACCTATATGCCTCATGTAGCCTATATACATCTTGCCTTAATTTATGTAGTATTATCTATTCTTTTAATCTGAAGCATGTAATTGTTTTTCTTAAAGTACCATGACATTGAAATATAGGAACATTGTTCTAGTGGGTAATAATACTATGATGTATAATGTATGCGAATCACTTATAATGTATGCGAATCATTTAATCGTTTAATTTTGCTCAGTTTGGCAAATTTCTTTTCATCATCGAGTTTATTATTATAGTTTTCAGCTTATACTCAAAAACACTCCTCCGCAGGTATGTATCTGACAGTTATTTTCTGGCTTATTTGTTCTTAATTAGATTTCAACAACCAGGAATAGATGTTATGAAAAAGTTTGGGAAATCTTTCCATGAATTCAGCTGCAATCAGGTATACTGTATGCATTGCATTTTCTTTTATTTTTAAACTTATATTATATTGTATATATTGTAACCTAACGCATACAAAGTTGATCTCCAAAAGTTATTTACATGTCACATGTTTTAATAAATCTTACTTTAAGGGAATAAATTTTTCATGGACGATTTGGGCTAATCCACAAAATCAAAATTACGAAAATTTCAAAAAATACTTTTAATTATTAAGGTTTACACTGAAAATGTAAAGGGCTCTAATTACATGTTTACAAATTTGCCCTTATAATTCTAATATTATTTTATATTGCAGGGAAAGATGCTAATGTTGAATCCTATTGACAGTTACTTAGACAAACCAACTATTTATAAATATAATGAAGAAAAGTATATTTCAATATGGGCACCAGGTGGAAGAAGAAAGGTAAGAAATACAGTGATTGAGGTGTTTGGAATATAGTATGCTTGGTTTGAATTAAAAACAACATGGTCAAACTAGAAGAGGTTGTTTTGAATTTCATCTGATTATGGTGGTAAATACCACAATAATCGATAATAATTAGACTTTTATGATGGTATATGAAGAATTCTATATTTATTGAGACGCAAAGCTTATTTTCAAGCTTGTATGGGTATAAGAAAGAAGAGATGATTATACTTTTTTGTTTTGTTTATTGAGTGTGATCAATCTCGTTTTTTAGACAAATTTATTTACTTTGGACTTCCTAGAAGAAGATACTGAAAAATTGAGGCAGCCTGTAGATTAAAAAAATATATATAAATAGCGTTGTATTTACCCATGCCTAAAAAATCTGAAGATAAGCTGAAGTATCACTTTTTATTCACTCTTATTTTAAACACCAAATTATTATCAGTTTGCGAAATATCATCGATCATCGATATTATAGTAGATATGACCTTTGTTAATTATTTTCAGATGTTCAATGCAATGACTGACCACTTTTTTATGATTGAGTCCTTGTGATTTAATATAAGAAGAAACCGCCCACAAAAATATTTAAGATTTGTTAAATTTTTTAGATTACTGCAGAAGATTATATGAATTATTTAGAAACGTTTTCATTCGATGTTTGTATCCCACCTTCAGATTCCATCCCTAAAGATACATCAAAGAAAAGGTGTCGCAAATCGTATGATCGAACGTTACGATTTCTTGACCAGTGTTTACAGATAAAAGAACAGAAGAAGGTAGATTTTTGTTCCTTTAATCTTTATCATCAGTATTAATAATATATTGTATATCAGATGCACTTGTCAGACCTGGATATAATTTTTTTTTTAGGTCTGACAAGACGTCCGTTACAAATGAAAACTTACCAGACATTAGCACTTTTTAAGTAACGTCTAGCAACTTTTATCTACTAAAAAAAGCCATTTGAATACCATTTTATAGAACATTTATAGAGCGAAAGAAAACTTTTATTTAAGTGTATTATTTTGCAGCATAGGTAATATAGTGAGTAAGACACATGAGTTTTAAAACAAAACGAGAGTTCAAATTGGCAGGTTTTGACATAAGTAGAATATCAACAAAACAGCCGACGCATGTCAGATGATATTCTATTTACTTCGGACTACTACTGGATATTTCTCACCGACAGGTTTGTCCATTGACCATGTACTTACGTCGGACAAAGACACCTTTACGTCTGGCACTAATATTCAGGCCTGCTTGTTATCAACAAAATGGATAATTCATTTTAACTTTAATTCTGTTCAATTGTATTGTTATACAAATATAGAGGAACCTCTCGAATCTAATCCTTTTATTGTTCAAAGAATTACTGCTGTCGCTTCAAATTTCATTTTTAAAATTAGTCAGCAATTTGAAGTTTGAATTCGATATCATTTCTAATTCGAACAGATTTTTCAGTTCTGTCACAATAAAATCCTTATATCGTTTTATTTTTTTGAATTTTGTCTCCCAACATATATTTTAATGCATGTTTTTCATATTCATTCAATCATACTCGTCAACAGGAATGCCCGATAACTTGAACATTCACATACCCGAACACCTTCTGTTTACTTTGAAATATTTTCTTCGGACACTAACTTTCCAGTTAACTTGAACCTCTCAATTTATAAGTGACAATAGGGAGGGATTTCTACTTTGAACAAAATTTACTGATTCCCTGTGACTTCGAATTAGATTGGTTCCACTTTATCATTTTGGGCACACATTGCAGTATTCAATGTAGTAGCTATTAGGTTATTATATAACTTATAATTTATGGTTTGAACTGTCATACTTCCTGTATCTAGTAACCAACCTTATTTCGGGACCATCTCCAAAATTCGTTACCAGGGGAAGAGTGCTGAATCAATGATCTTGCAATTGATTGGTTTCTTCGTCTCGAAGAAACCAATCAATTGCAAGCTCATTGACTTAACACTCTTCATCATAGATTAATTTTCCTCAAAATTATTGAATTTTCCTTTTTTAAAGCTGCTTGGATATTTGCTTTTAGTAACGAATTTTGGAGATGGTTTCTCATTATCACTACTGAAACTTCAATGAAAAATCACTCCACAGTGATTTAAAATGTTACCTTCCAGAAACATCTTCTATTGTTGTCTAACGTACAATCCATACATTTCGAATCATATACCAAAAACAAAGTTGTATTTTTACTGTAATTATTTCCATCATTTGCAACCTCTATTAAGTAGCCACCGGTAGGTTTTCCAGTGGATGTTGAAGGATCGCCATTAATCGTGACTGGAACGTTTGGTAGCAAGCAACTAATTTCACCAAAGCTTAACAACTGACCAACATCTGTACTGGTACGAGACGTTTTCACTAATGGCTTTTCTCCAGTCTGAAATAAACGAGGAAACAATATATGGATAATTCGGGTGAAGGGTGTACTCAACAAACAGTTCTTCGATCCAGAAGGCAAAAACTTGTTCAAAGTCCACAGTAAACACGCTAGAACAACGTATATTTTTGTTATTTATAGCTATTATACGATTTCTGAAAAATAAGAGTAAAGGTCATAGCAACTTTGTAAACCCCAGGTTCATTCTGCAAATACGTAAACATAATAAGAAATTAAAAGCCAAGCTTTCGATGAGAGCTGATGCAAATACGCTGTATTTGCCATTTTATATTTGGATATATTTACTGCTTGATTGTAGAAATCTGCGCGGGAATTTTTTTTTGATCATGCACACTTCTGTGAAAAAAATCCCAAGTTATTCACAAGAGCGCATGATCGGAAAATTATACGCGGTATTTTCCGCCCACGCAGTAAAACTTAAGGGCTGTATCAAAGCGTTAGAAACTACATAGCTTGAAAAATAAGTTTTAAAAGTTATTTCAATAAATGTTTTGATCTGTAATGACGTTAATGAATCAAACCAATTCATGCAAGATAGTTGACGTACTACCTTTATGTACAGTTTCGTTTTTATTGAATTTGATCCAGATCTCTAAATCTGTCAAAAAAAGTCATACGTTTTTTTTTATATATAAGAAACCGCTTTATAAGAAACAGTTCTGAATTTAGGTCAAACAATAAAAAACACATAACTGAAATTTGAAAACGATAAAAAACAACCATATCTTTGTTTCGAGTTTTTAACATCTAAACAGGTACATGTCTCTTATTTGGACCAAAAACAGTTCTTTAGTTGTCACAAAAACAGAACACGTTAAACGAACCGTTTCATTTTGTATCTTTTGTTAAGAATTCATGCTTTTTTTTAGCAGTACATACAGTTTTCACTTTGATAATTTAAGAAACAAATAAGAAACTTGAGTTCCAAAATTTTGGGGAAAAATAAGAAAAAGAAGCATTTTAAAGCAAAAATTTTCAGTGAATAAAAATGGATACATACAATAACTTCTGTTGTTTTACATGATAGATCTGGCGATTCCATAAAGTCATAACCAGTAACTCTTGTTCGTACGCAATCTTGTTTTCTGATATCGCACAATCCATTGAAAGGTACTCCAAGTAATACAGGTGCCTGGCCTAAACAGTTCAAACCGAACACGTAAGTAAAGGTTGAAAACTCTGCGCAAAAACCAGAAGAATGTGTGAAGTCAATATGGAATGTCTTATTTTGGCTTTCGCGCGTAATTTTCTGTCTAATGGAAATCGACCTTAAGTTAGTAGAACATAAATCGCCAGTCATCACTGTGGAGGAGAGATTTTCAGAATATTTTCAGCTAGTTTGGCTATAAAAATTACATCACATTATGTAGTGTAATGTCAATAAGCTTGTACTTCATTGGTTTCTATGGTGCAGTCAACCAATCAAATACAAGATTGTTCACTCGTTAATATTTTCTGGTGATGCTCCCTTATATAAAAAACAAACCTTTCTTTAATGAACAATCAGCCGTGATAAAATCTTTATTACATACACATGTCGCATTTACACAAGAGCCACGACTACTACATTCATTGGGACAAACATTATCTCCGATTTCTGCAGGAGGAGCTAATGAACCTGTACCATCTTTCTTCCAGTATTTCTTAATATCACGTAAAGTAATTTCTTCACATGCTCCTGTCATTGTATTAACGGCTGATTCTGTTCCTAATACGTAATCATCGGATACCTATATAAAACAAAAAGTCCTATATTAGATCGTTCTAAGAAAGTGAAATACAGTACAATCTCCATAACGATAACCCAGTATAAGAAACTTCTTGTTCTAACGAACTTAATGCTCTTTTCCCTGTTTTACAGTCAACTTGTTATAACCCAGTGAGCAAATACTTGTTCAAAGTCCGCGGTAAAGACGCTAGAACAATATCGAACGACGAACAACGTTGTTCCAGCAACTTTTGCGGACTTTGAACAACAGGGGCCCACTAAACCTTCGATATAATCCTCGTTTTTACGAACCAATTATTATGTTTTTTGAAGCAAGAGTCCTCCCTATGGCGAACCCTATATAATTTTTTTCTCCTTATTTAATTCACATTGAGAAATCTGATACACTCTGTCTTCCTAATGGTCGTAGAAACATTGTCACTTAATATCCTATATAACGTTGTAAAGAACTTTTAATATTTATTGAAATGTCGGTTTTTTTATCTCTTCAAACTTTTGAGCGCAAAATTAAAAACACCCCAAAATAATCTTTCCATGTTACAAAGTTTTTCGTTTCCCTTCAGAGTTTTTCATATCGAGATTATACTGAGAAGTTATAAATTAAAATTGTATCAGTGTGGGAGACCTTCCCAGTGTGCACACGACATCGGATCAAAGTGGAAACGACGTCCGTCCGGATGTCGTTTTGACGTTGCTTCGACGTTGAACCGACGTTGTATACCTGCAGGGTTAAATCAACGTTAAAAGCACCGTTTTTCCGACGTAGATTAGATGTTGCGCGTTAACTTGATCGAATAAAATCAATATCGTAGAATCGACATCGTGTCGTCGATTTGACGTTGTTTCTATGTTAATCCGTCGTCGGGTGCCGTGTTATATACTAACCTGTACATCAAGAATACATTGATCTACAAAATCGGTTGTATCAAATCCAGTAATAGTTTTCATGCATGCTTTTCCTGCTGATGATTGCTGTAAGGAATCTGTACAATGACGTCTTGCTGTCACTTCAGTTTTACCAAGAGGTGTAGGGAATTCTAAATTAAACATGGCTGATTAGCAACTTCGTTCCCATGGCTTCTTCTCTCTTGACGTTTAGAAGCCCTGGGAACGAGGTTGGCTGATTAGTTATAATACATAGAATGCAATTGTAAGATTTCGTTCAATGCTTCCAGAATAATTTACAAAAAAAAATCATTACTTTCTAAAACTCTGCAAGAAAAGAATCAATCAATAAATACTTACTCTTTAAATTAAATGCTATATTAGGCGGACTGTATGTATATGTTCCCGTGTCACCATCATCTGGTAGAACAATAACATCAGCTGCTAGAGCTCGTCTTCTGCGTTTACCACAATGCTCAGCACCTAAAATCAAATAAAAACCAGTTAATACTTGATATCCACTAGGCGATTGGGTTGTTCAACGAAGGAGCCAATCAATTGATAGATATTTAACGTAACACCCTTCATAAAGTTTTAATTACCTGGGAAATCTAACCGTTTCCATCCCCTAAACCCTTGCAAATATTTTGGTCTTTGTGAATAACCTTCAAAATCACAATTTATATTTCGCTTTCCACAACAACTTTCACGACAAGTGCAGTAACTTTTAGCTCGTGTTGCGAGACATTTTCTTGGACCACCTTTGTAATAGAACAAACTTTCACCAGTACTTAATCTGAAAAATAAAAAATATATGTTGAAGATAAATAGTAAGTGAAATGCCTAGGTATATTGGGATATGTTCCACTTCAGTTGTTTTTTGCTGATTGTAAGCACATTTGGATTTTAAGATTCTAATATTTGACTTATGATGTTTTTTACGTATTCTCCGTAATTGTTTTCAAATCGTACTGATGCTAAACGATCATCTTTAAAATTCTCGTTAGTGTTATCACCAATGCGTGAGCATCTCAGAAAATTCCCCATAGACATAAACTTGTTCAGAGTCTACAGTAAAGACGCTAGAACAACGTTTATAACCCTGCTCTAGCGTCTTTACTGTAGACTTTGAATAAATTTTTTGTGTACCGGAATTTTGACATATATATTTTTTCCTTTATAAAGAAGTTATTATTTAATCAAAAATCAAAGAAAAAAATAAACAGTATTTGCTATCATTACCCCCTAATATTAGAATAATAAATAAAAGCTTGACTGTTAAAATATTGCGAGCACGGGTGACTTACTTCCAACTTTCAGTGAATTTTGTAGGTGCAACTCTACCACGTCCTTTGGTATAAACAATTGATCCATCTCTTGCAGTCATATCATTATTACGATTTGAATCATAAGTACCACATAAACCTGATGTATTTTTATAATCATCTGATGGTAATTGTACTATGAGATTAGCATAATACCATCTACCAAACCAACGATGTGCATCAAAACGAACATAAGCACCAGAAGGAAAATTTAGCTAAAAATAATTCAGTAACAAAGATTAGAACAAATACTTAGCGGTAGGAATCCTTATTACGAAATAGATATTATTAGTTTCTGCTTTGTCCATTTTCCAATTTCTTAAAAATGACTGGTTATTTCATGAAAAATGAAGAAAAGTACCGGTCGTTTCAAATGATCATTTAAACATGTTTGACTTTCATCATCTTAAAATGGTGAACTTTGAATAGAAAATTCTAGACTCTATTGTTTTCCTCAGATTTTTATGGCACAAAAGAAGATTTTTAAATGATCCGTGTAGTGAGGTAAAATTCTTATTGGATATTAGTGTATGTAACTTACCACAAAGCTTTTTCCATTGTTATTTCTTTCAATAGTTGTACCTTTCTGTGGTTCAACAGTGCTTGCAAATCTTGCACGTGGTACATTATCACGACACATGTCAACAACAACAACATCATCACCTTCACGTACGGCAATACCACAATTACAAGAGACAGTATGACATCTAAATGTTCGAACATGAACCTACAAAAAAACAAACATTTAATTTAACTCTTTATTAGTATGGTGTGGACCCCCTGAATTTTTAAATTTTGCTGTGAAAGTAACATAACAAAAATTATTATTCAGGAGGTTATTTTCTTACAAATTTTAAAAATCTGCATCGTACTTTTGTGACTTTTTGCCCCTGAATCTTCTAATACTTTCCCATGATTTAACAAATTTCCGGGGGTACTCCACCATACTAACGAAGGGTTAACCCTTATTTCCAATTTTTTTTTCTTCAGATTTCTCGCATATTTATATTGGATCAGTAAGGAGTTCAATAGCCATAACATGGTCAAGTCTTACCAAGCCCAAAATTTGAGTCGAATTAAATATTCATTGAATATTCCTTACCAGGGAAAATAAAACCGAACAAAATGTTCACTCAGTGACTACAAAAATAAAGTGAGAACCGATGTAGATCAACCTCTCTAAAATGTGTTCTAAATGTTTTCCTTTCTAAATTTTTCCTTCTACTTTTTTTAGACAGTTCTGTTCAAATAAGTGTGCTGGAAATGTGTTAGGCCAATGCATCTGGAAGATCGTAGGGTATTCCTCAGTAGACGTGTCATTGTCAAACAAGATTCACAAAACGTCAAACTAACTTTCGTGATGCTGGTTATAATTTCTATAGTAGTAGTATCGGCTCTTAGAAATTTACCTTGAACAATCTTGCTTTGCTTTCTACTAGAACATAATCACCAATCGCGAAATGATTATAATAGAAATTATCAAAAGTTCGAACATGAGGGTCACCAGTTGATGTACATCTTGAAGTTTTAACATCTTTAGTCTTGATCTAAACAAATAAAGCAATTCATGTATTCAGGATACTAAGTAGTGTTAAAGACTACTGGATACAGACCCAACCTTGTTCCCAGGGTTTCTTGCCTTTTCGAACACGGAAGAGCGGCTCTTCCGTGTTCAAAAAGGTAAGAAGCCCTGGGAACGAGGTTGAATACAGACCGTGTATAGACCTTTTCACAAAATAATTAAAACTTGGCGATACTCGCTCAAAATAGAACTTGTTGCAAAAGTCACTGCACGAAAAAGAAGCTATTGCGTTGCAACAAGTTCTCCTTTGAGCAACCAACGCGTCGTTTTTATTGTTTTATAAATAGATATTGCTATCCCATTAATGATAATAAGCAATCCGTATGAAGACATATCCCCTAAAATTATAAAAATGTATTAAATAATTATAGTGTCAATACAAGTGAAAGCTACATACTTTGACATCTGTAATATTCTTATAGCAATTCCAATCAACAGGATCAATGTGATCAGGAATATGTATTTTTAAAAACATTGTTTGATCTCCATCGTCAACAAAATCACGTTTAGCGACAACTTCTATTTCACGGGTCTGACCAGCAGGCCCTGGTTTAAATTTTAACGTACAATAATCAATAAAATTATCTGTGTTAGTTTGACCAAGTTCAACAAGCACTTCACAGTTTTCGGTACCATCTTGACAAACAAGTGGAACTGTCGTGGTCACACGGACTTTCTTTGGTTTATCTCTTTCAGATAAATCTATAATTTTTGGTTCAATCTATAACGAAACAAAAACACGTGCAAGTACAAGGTAATGTGGTCTAAAAGTTGGTTTCTGTTTGCAATTGGTTAGTTTCCATTAGGCCGAAACCTTTGCACAAAAGAAAAAAGAAAAAACTTTTCATTGGTAAAAATCGACGCCATACAAAAAGTGACGAAGTCAAATACAACAATTTTGGGTGACAACTGCATATATGTGGCGAGTTATATGTGGCGAGTTTCATCTAGCGGTATCCATGCATAACGTTGCCAAGTTCAAAGAAACCTCGGTCCCAGAGCTATTTCTCTCTTGTCGTTTAAATCAGCTAGAGAGAAGTAGCGCTGAGATCGAGGCTAAACTTCAAAGGAGCTTACCTTGAAACCTGCAAAGAACTCGTTACTTTTACGTTTAAGACTTTTCAACTTAGGTGTTTCATCAAAATAAGATTCCACCTTGCAATATATCTAAAAGTATTAAAACATTAGCAATTATATCCACAATGCTTACTAAATAGAATATCCATGTATATATCAAGCTCGTCCCCAGCCCCTTTTGACTTTTTATTTTATTTTTTTCGGACCTTATAGAAAAGACGAAAAGGGGTCTCGTCTTTTCTATAAGGTCCGTCAAAAATAGAAAAGGGGGTTAGGGACGAGCTTGTGTATACATGACATGTGCCTGTTGACAACTTGCAAAATTAATCTAAAATAAAACAAAGAACATGAACAAACTCATTCGCAGGCCTTCTTTGCGTTTTTGATCTGTGAGACTCTCAAAGATTGACAAGCAAATAAAAGCCGCCCTGAAAATGAGGTTGTGTATGAAATCAAATAATTGCAAGATTCTTGCAGCACTCTCTTTTACCGAGGAAGTTGCTTCTACCAAGTATAAATGTTGGACGTGTGGTCTCAATAGGTGAAATACAACTAAATGCGGTCCCGTATACGTCTATATATGGACTGTGTATTGTGTGTATTGGCAATACACAGACATGTATAGAGTGAGTGGTATTTCGTTTTCTTCTAGGCTGTGATGTCCTTACCGTTTGACCAAGACAGAACAATGGTTTATCACCATATTCATTACTATTCCTTAGAAATGCTTCTGTTTCACTTCCTTTTAACGTATCTGTTTTCTCAATTTGTTTCTCCGGTGGTCCTTGATACCAAGTGATTTTGTGACGCACGTTATCACTAGTTTCACGGGGGTCAATCTTGCATTTAAATTCCATTCTTTTATCTTTGACACCGACAGTAACAATTGGATCTTTATTTAACTTTGGATATTTACCTGAGGTGATACAAGAAGAGTCAACATACTTGGAATTGATTGGTTCTACGAACTGTTGCAGCCAATCAATAACAAGCACAGTGTATTAGCTTTTATGTTATATTATTAGTTCTTCTCTCTAAGTTTTGGTATACTTAACCTGCTTTAAGTATTAATACGGAAGAAAAATATATACGGTACATGGTACCTAGTGAGAAAATACTTGTTCAAAGTCTGCAGTAGTGACCCTGGAACAACGCCGTTTGATATTGCTCTAGCGTCTTTAGTGCGAACTTTGGACATATTTTTGCTCAGGGTTAGAAGGAAAATTTATACGACAAAATTTGAAATATATGGTCATGGCCCAGCGGGCAAAAATCTGTTTAAAGGCAGCAAAATAACGTTAGAACAACGTTCAAAGAAAGTTTTTCTAACGTTATTTTGCTGACTTTGAACAGGTTTTTGTCGACTGGGGACCGTCACAAAAGTTTTAACTGGTTAGCTACTCTCCGTAACTCTCCGTAACTGTGGACAAAAACTTGTTTAAAGTCAGCAGTAAAGACGCTAGATCAACGTTGAAAACGTTGTTGTTCTTGGGTCTTTACAACTGACTTTGAACAAGTTTTGACCACTGAAGTGTGTTAGGTCAATGAGCTTGCAATGAATTGGTTTCTTCGGTACGAAGAAACCAATCTATTACAAGATCATTGACTCAGTACTCTTAAAAGTTGTACTTACTGGAGCAATCTGGAGTATAGCCAGTTGATGAACTCTCTCCTGGAGCACATTTTTTCTCTTTACCTAGAACCATAGAATATATTATAATAAAGAATATATATAAAGACTCCGTTCACATTTTTCTCTTTACCCAAGAATAAATTAAGTAGTGTACACGTGGTCAGATTTCAGAATACTGAACGGATGTTTGTATACATATATTCATGGATGTCACCCGCTAGTCAATATTTCTCGGGAAAGTTTTGGACGTAGCAAAGACAAACTACATTATGAGATGTTACCCACTACGGCAATTATCTTTCAGTTACATGACGCCATGTCGAGGAAGATCAGATTCACACACACACACACATGTTACTGCTATAACATCACTACAAATGAACGTTAAGTCGACACTGCTTGACTTTAATGTCACATTTTGTACTATTTTACACCTTGATGGTATCTGATCACACTTACCAGCGCAGTATCTCATAGGACAACCAGGCGTGCCTTTTAAATAATAAACATAGAATTCTTTTCCATCTTTTGAGCATTTCTTTATTTTAACATCCCAACTACCTCTTGCGTCACATTTGGTTCCAACCCTTACTTTTGCACTTACAGTCTTTTCTGATCCAACTGTGGCAGGGTGACTTCCATCTAACCAAACAGAACCCAATGATCCTGGAAGAATAATATAATATGATGATTCAATTGCATAGTATATGCCTAAGCACAAGGGAATGTTACTGTCAAGTCAATAAACTTTCAACATAGTTGCATTTGTGTTGCAATAGATCTAATAACAAATGATGAAAACGAACCATCAGTTGCTTAAAATAGAAACGTTGGAACGCATTAATTTCCTTTTTTTTGCAGTCACTGCACAGAAAGGAAGTTATTACATTGCAACGAGTTTCTACTTTGAACAAAGAATGCCTCGTTGTCATTATTTGTGAATAGATCTATAAATCATTAAACTTCAAGTTTGTTGACATAACCAGTACTCTATTTCAGAGATTCAATGCGAACACTCAAAATGGAATACTTGATAAAATTAATAAGCGTCCCCCTCGTTTACTGCAAAGTTAATTTTCCAGTAGCATTAACTAATTCGTATAATGGAAATCTTGCCACAAGAACCATTCCTATTTTGGACATGTTGTTAGCTCCTATTGCAACAATATTAAAAGAACAGCACATTGCAAGCATTTCCTAAGTTTTTGGCTCCTACTGAAGTAATATTAGAAGATTATCTTACCGTAACCATTCTTATATATATATAGACACTTTGTGGATCCTACTGAAGTAAGAATAAAATGGCACCTTACGACATGCATTCCTATTTGAAAACATTGTTGGTTCCTATTGAAGTATTAAAAGCACAACATATTCTGAAGTAATAGTAAAAAGACATCTTACCACAAGCATTCTTATTTGGACATGTTGTTGGCATTTCACCACCGGCTTTACTAGTAAATCTATACCATTGTGTTTTCCATGCTGTTCGATCACATACGGAAGCAGAACTACCTGCTGGAACTATAAAACCTGTACTTCTTTGGTAATTTTGAATTGCAGTATAACTTTCACATGGTTCTAAATAGAGAAAGAAATTTTTTTGTTATGTGTTTTGTGAATACACATTCGCCGTACTGAAAATAAGAGCAGTCACTCTTCCTCAGTGAATTTAATTACAGTTACAAGGCTACAAAGCTCAACCCTTCATTAGTATGGTGTGGACACCCTGTTATTTTCTTACATATTTTAAACGTCTGCACCATACATTTGTGACTTTTTGCCCCCTGAATCTTCTAATACTTTCCCATGAATTAACAAATTTCGGGGGTATCCCACCACACTAACGAAGGGTTAAGGTTATGCTCAATAATCACTAATTTACAGTGGATATGTACTTTGAGCACTTCAATGGGATGATTATCTCCAATGTGTTTTCATCAGTAATTCTGTCATTGATTGATTGAAATTCCAATCCTTGTAATTTCATTGCAAAAACATTAAGCAAATTTAGGCTCTTACTAAACATACCAAAACATATATTTCTGGGATCATATTCGAAAGTCTTGTAACATGCTGGGTAAGAGTAGTAGTGCTATCATTGTTTTTAGTAAGAGACCATCCCAAAAAGAAAGTTCACAGAGAAAGAATCGAGTCAACGAACTTGCAATGGCATGTTTTTTCTGGTACTAAGAAATCGCCCATTGCACGTTCATTGACAGAACACCATTGTATGTAGCGTCAAATTTAATTAATCGAAATGTTGAGATGACTCATAAGAGTTGATTTCCACGAAACAAAAAATTCGCCGCTAAAGCCAAAGAAGTTCCATTGGCAGATCAATGGAATGTATCCTTTTGGCTTTCGCGGCGATTTCTTCGCCTCGTGGGAATCAACTCTAAGTTAGGATATCTCGCTTTATTCGTCCGAGATATCCGCTAGACCACATGAAATATACATATTTCAGGACATGTCAATGGTTGAGGAAACGAAATTATGTCAAGTCCATATAAACAGAAGAATGAGTTATGCCAGCAAGGTGAGTTATATTGGCTGAGCGATATATCGGTCTCCATATAAAGAGCACCTAATACATAAATGTTTCATATTGTAATGATGCTAATGGAAAATACTGTCACGTGATATGTAATGTGTATGCAATGTTTGGGATTGTATTATTTGCTTGGTTCTGGAAAGATACGTATATATTGATGGAATGATATTACCGTTCTCGAAATCACAACATATAAGCACTGTGTAGAAGGGTGATGCAATTCTGAAACAGTACTCCTCCTTAAAATCCCAGATATAAGTTCATTGTTATGTTACTAAATTGTTCCTTTCTTGTTCCACAGCTATACAAGTCCAGGTAATATTCGGATTTAAACTATAGTTTTACAATAGTGTTAGTTCAGTTATGTCTTGAAAATTGAGGTATAACGAGCATGTTGTGGTGTGGTAATAATAACTACCTTTTTATTTCCTTTTATCTTTTTGGCGCGTAAATTGAAAACGTAATCAGTTCACTGCCCGCACGCAATAGTACGCAATGGCATGTGCAAAACGTAAATGCACACTAAGTTAAGTGCACTAACTGCACACTAAGTTTCATTTTTGCCTAATTTTGTCAATCTTAGACTATTTTAAATAGTGATAGACCAAAAATCTGTATAAACCTTTAAAACGAACGGTTAACATCTTCCGAGGGCAATAATTTATACTTTTACTGATATCTGAAAGCTTAGCGGAAAGGTCTGATATACTTCTGCCCAGTTATAAATGAGCACGTCCTGGGTCTTGCTTTTAAACAAATCATTAGATACGATTGGATTAATGTTATTTGTTTTTGTGAAGAAAACTGTGATTAAGTAAGCACATTCCCGTAGTGTATGTGTACCAACATGTAAAATATTTCTGCTCTAAAATTTTAAAATAAATATTTTGAACTTCACAAAAAAGATTTTAGATTGTTTCTTGTCGTGTTTATGCGTTAAGAAGTATTACAATGGACAAAAACTTGTTCTAAGTCCGTAGTAAAGACGCAAGAACAACCCTAATGGGCAAAAACTTGTTCAAAGTCGGCAGTAAAGACGCTAGAACAACGTTGAAAACGTCTATCTAGCGTCTTTACTGCGGACTTTGAACAAGTCTTTGCCTACTGGGACGTCTTACTTTAGACTTTGAACAAGTTTTTGCCCACCGGTTTTATAAATGTTTCATGCTATAGATAAACAAATTCCTAGTGCATGTCTCAATTCTTAAGGCTGGTCTCCGCTAGGCGAATTCTAAATGAAGCCATTACATTGGTTTAAAGTGACGTCATCTGCCAGGTGACGTCGCTTTTAATCAATATCATAGCTTCATTTAGAATTCGAGCGAACGAATTCGTCTAGTGGTGATCCGCCTCTAGTTCATGTTTCGTATAGCGTGAAATACTACCAAATATGGTCTGGATAACTTCATGTAAGTATTTATTCCAGTACACAAACATATCGTTGATTTCCATTAAGCAGAGAATTCCGCGCCAAAAGAATTATGTGTGATGTATGATGTGATGTATGATGATGTGGTGTATGATGATGTATGATGATGTGATGTATGATCTTTTGGCTTTCGCGCCGAACTTTCCCCCCTAATGGAAATCTACCTTTGTTTAAGCATATTAGGTAGTCATGCCACACATGACACCAAAGTACAACAAATTTGTAGACGTTGCACTTACTTGATGTATAGCAGAGATACTGTACAGTTAAATACTTATGCACTGTTGGGCATGGATCACCAAACCAAGCGTTACTAGCTGATACAGTACACCGTTCTTTATTCTCACAATGTGTTTTTACAACAGACAGAGATCGACCAGAGCGGCACCGGGTATTATGTGTGGGCCCGCCTGGGCATATTGACCGAGATAAACGTCCATACATAGCATCTTTTATTTGAATTACGGAGTTAGGTGGGCATGAAATAATGCGTGTTTTACTTTCACATGTTGTAACTAATAGAAATTAAAGGTTAGTATGGTATTGCTGATGCTTGAATAACGTCACACAACGTTTAGAGTATAAAACACGGACCTGAATATATACAGACTATAGATTACCATATATACATATACGGACTATGTATTGACACCAAGTTGGAATTTTTTTTGCTCAATGTACGCAGTAAAGACGCTAGATTAACATCCTTCGATGTTGTTTTAGAGTCTTTACTGCGGAATTTGAACATGTTTTTTCTTACTGGCCATTACACGAACTGTGTATTAACTTGTGTGACAACATAATGTTCATATACACTAAATATAAATGATTAAATAAACGCCCGGGGCGTTAGGCGTTTATTAAAAAGTCTACTTTTTTTTTTTTTGGGGGGGGGGGGGGGTTTTTTTAACA
>JAULBZ010001890.1:0-20330 GCA_032360805.1 Neoturris breviconis
TCATTTTTTACAAGTGGTCAAACAAATAAGTAAGGGAAATACCCTTTTACTTATTTGTCGGCTGACGTCATTTATTGCCGGGGATTTATTTCACGCATGCGCTTTGATGACGTCATGATTTATTGTCGGTTGTCGGGATTTATTTCACGGATTATTTCACGCATGCGCAATAGACTTTTATTTTATACACATTTGTCAGATTTTGATCAAAATCACATCAAAATCTGACAAATGTGTATATCTGCGTCCTCTCCTCTAGCTCCAGCGGCTATAAACTAGTCTAACAGGCAGCAGTGTGGTCATTTTCTGTCCCTTGTCACTCTCCTACGCATTGGCAGTTGTATGGTATCAAAAAAAGGTAAAGCATGCAGTCGGGCGAAATCGGGCGACAAACTCTCTTTCGCAGAAGCTTAGAAAGGCAAGCACTAGCGTAAAAATGACGTAAGGGGAGAAGAAAATAGGGATGTAGTAAAAAAGCAGGAACGGCGGACCCGGAACGGCGGAACAGCGGAACAGATCCGGAACGACGGAACGGATCCAGAACGGTGGAATGCCTAAAATCCGAAACGGCGGAACGCCTAAAATCCGGAACGCCTAATTTTTTAATAATTTTTTGAAACCTCTTTTTACTTTTTTAAAGCACAAAAACTCAAGAAGCAATGGGAAGAATTTTAAGAATTCAAGATGAGTTAAAGAAAAAGTTAATTAGAATTAACGACTGGAACTGCGCCAATTTTGCTAAGGTATGAAGAATGTGTTTTTGGCCTCTTCTCTTCACTTTAAACACACGCAAGCAAATAATAATTTTAGAGAATTGTTATTAGTACTTTATTTTTCAGTCCACAAATTTTTATGTCTGTCTGTTTTTTTATGTTTTTTATATCAACAAAATCTAAATTCACTAAACTCAACTTCCCGTTCAATTCGGTAGGTTATAACACAATGGAATCACGCCAACCTCGTTCCCAGGGCTTCTTGCCTTCGAACACGGAAGAGCGGCTCTTCCGTGTTCAAAAAGGCAAGAAGCCCTGGGAACGAGATTGGAATCACGCAAAAACATTCGAAAATAAATAAATAAAATAAAAGATCTACCTTCTAGCCATTACAGGATCTAAGCTAGGCTCCAAAACTCCTCCTCCTCAACTCAAAGTTATTTAACCTTTTGTTCAAGGATTTCTTTAGCCTGTTCGAAATCCAAATTTTTAGTTAACGAAGCCCTGGGAACGAGGCTGATCAAAAGGCTTAAAATCACAAATAAAGCTATGTTTACACGCTACGTTTAATCGAGTCACTACTTTTCTCTACAATCGACTGCGAGTCGGAAAAATCTGTACCTTTCCACAAGTTTTTCTGAGTTAAAGTCAAATTTTCAGGTTAGTACTAGTAGACAAAATTGACTTGATTAATCGCAGCGCGTAAACATATACTTAACCTTTTTGTAGGTGATGTGTCAATCTCTTTTCCGTTTTTTTTTTTATCCTCTGATGGATGTGTCAACAAAGAGGAATGAGTAGAAGTGCTGAGATTACGGTGGATTAAATAAACCTAAGCATAATTGTGATACTGCATAAGATTTAACGAGGGTCTACACAGTTGGTAAAAGTGCCCCAATTCAGGGCTTTTCGTTAAAATGGCTTCAGCAACCAACAATTGAACAAGAATGTCTTTTTATCCCGTTATAAAATCATTGGGTCTATGATAAAACAAACAATATCATTCAATGTGAGTATAAAGACGGGTGTTACTTAAAATAAAGAAATAATAAAAAACTTAAACTAAAACGCGACCAAAAACGTTGTTGGAAATTCTATAATTGATTGACATCTCTATAGGTCTGGGTTTTTTCATTCACCGATGCCCTATTTATATTATACACAGTAGGAAAAACCTTGTTCAAAGCCTGCATTGCTTTTTTGATTTTAGGGGCACTCTACCGCATATATTTTTTATTTCATTTCTTTTTTTGCTTTTTGAGGGCGTGAGTTGTGAGTAAGGAGATTGAAAATTCAATTAAACATGTCTACAAAACGTTGTATATATTTTTGTAAAAATCAAGTTAAATACTATGTTATCGCATAAATTTTAACAAAATTATAAATAGAATCCTTCGTATTTTGAACCGTCCCGGATTTTAGGTGTTCCGCGTTTCCGGATTTTAGGTGTTTCGCCGTTCCGGATATTAAGCGTTCCGCCGTTCTGGATCCGTTTCGCCGTTCCGGATTTGGTCTGCTGTTCCACCGTTCCGGTTCCGCGTCCTTCTTTTACATCCCGTAAAATCCTCCGTAAGAGAGAGTTCAATGGGTTTTCCCATGTGATGTTGTGCTTTCGATTTCTTGTTGTTGGAACGGAGACAGGACAAATGTAGCCTACATTTATAGCCCTTCGCTTCTCCGCTCCGTAAGCAGAAGCGAAAGGTCAAAATTGTAGGCTAGGACAAATGACAAACACAAAGCGTATGCTGAGGAGAAAATCTCGAGCAATCGTGAATAAAGCAGCTTAGCTACAGCAATCTATAGAACGTAAATGGAGACGGGTACTCGTTTAGTTTGTAACTCAGTCGGAAAAGGAAACTGACCTGCAAGATTTTGTGCATACAATCTATAAGAGGTTGCAAAAGCTCGATAGCCCTGTAGCCTCCAGAGTTCTAAATTTAGACGTGCGTAAAGCGAACACAGTCGATAACGTTTGATTGCCAATCGACATAATTGAACGTAATAGAACACTATAAATCAACTGATTGAAATTTGATTGGTTTACCCATCGAAATACTAGCTTAATCAACAACCACGATTTCTAGGAACAATTCTGGATTTTTCGATTGGTGTTTGATTGGTATTCGATTAGCACATGATTAGTTCGATATTTGATCCATTTTTTTTTTCCACCAAACAAAGTTTGGATGGGTTATTGCTATCAATTTGTGGCGCGTCAGCAACAAATGACAAGAAATTATAAAGTTGAATTAATTGACTTTCACCGAATTATGTGAGCTTCAATCTTTTCCGACTCCGTTTTGTAAATATAGTACGGAAACCGGGCGTTCGAAATGCGTTCATTATCTTTGTTAACTCGGTAAGTTTGGAACAGAAGGTGAAATACTTTGGACCTTTGTGTTCGTGGTAAGGTATAATTAAAGCATCTGAAAAAAAAATTATTCATACTTTTGGACTGGGAGAAAGTGAGGTAGCTACATACATAGGTAGTTTTCGGAATTGGGAATTGCTTTATCACAAGAACATTGCTTTGCTGCAAGAATATTGTTTTATTACAAGAAAATTGTCTTACTACAAGAATATTGTTTTATTGCAAGAAAATTGTTTTACTGCAAGAAAATTGTTTTATTTTTGCAAGAATATTGTTTTATTTTTGCAAGAATATTGTTTTACTGCAAGAAAATTGTTTTATTCCAAGAAAATTGTTTTATTCCAAGAATATTGTTTTACTGCAAGAAAATTGTTTTATGCAAGGAAATTGTTTATTACAATAAAATTGTTTTATTACAAGACAATTGTTTTATTACAAGAAAATTGTTTTATTCCAAGAATATTGTTTTACTGCAAGAAAATTGTTTTAATACAGGAAAACATGTTTTTATTACAAGAAAATTGTTTTAATACGGGAAAATTGTTTTAATACAAGAAAATTGTTTTATTACAGGAAAATTGATTTATTACAAGAAAATTGTTTTACTGCAGGGGAATTGTTTCACTGCAGAAACATTGTTTTAAAAAGATGCACTGATTGTGATGTGTTAGAATAAATGCACTGTGTGTGCTTGTAATATGCACTGTATGAGCTAGTAATTGATGCACTGTGTGTGCTAGTAATTGATGCACTATGTGTTTATGATTAAAATAGAAAGAAGTTCATTGGTAAACGTTGTAAAACATTAGAGATTTCTCTTATAATTTAATATTTGACATGTTTGTAACGTCACGGGAGTTTAAAATATGGCCAAAAGACCTAAAAAGACTGGACACTAATCGACAATCACGTTGAAGAAGAAGGTCGCAGAAGTATAATGGCTGCCTTCGAACGAAGAAAAACAAAAACGAAAGTTGACGAAATCATGGTTTTAAATACTCACAACTTAGAAAAAATAGTATTTAGGTATTTACTAACATGTTATCTATGTTTTAAGAGTAACTTCTCTGGTCACCTTGGGTTAAAATGCATTTGAGAAGTTTTTGATAAAACTCTTAAATATGCAAATGCAAATGCATTTGAGTTAATCTCTGATGTCATTCACGGTTGAAATGCATTTCAAATGCATTTAAGGGCTTCTTTAATAAAAAGCCTGAATAAGGAAATGCATTTGAAATACATTTGAAATTCATTTGGATTATGCTAAACTTTAGAACCATTTCTTAAATGTATTTCAAATACATTTGAGATGGATTAATAAAGATGCCATTGCATTGTATGTTATATAATTCTAAATATAATGATATGATTTGGCATATTCTTTTCATGCTCTTTTTCACATTGGTTGGAGCAGCAACTGAAAAAGTCTTGCTTTGTGAAACTTTTCAATGGATATAAATCATGATATAAGTAATATCTATATGCATAAATATTTTAATATGTTTTGTACCCATGTATTATTATTGGATGCCGTTGGCAAAATTTTGGCAACATTTTCTGTCTGACACCTGGTACTAAATCTCTGGAATGATTTATAGAAAACCCTAAAAAAATATAAAAGTAAAAAAAACAAATAAAAAACAATCCTTTATTTTCTTTTTCCATGCACAATGTGACAGATATGCTATTTTCACTATATACATATGAACGAGTATAAAGCATTTGATTTTGTAACGGTATGCGACAGCTGGATCTCACGATTTCCCTTTCTCGGCGGAGAGTGGAAATCGAACCAGGTTCGCAAGGATGCTAGCCCAGAACGAATCCACTACACTACGTCAATGGCAAAGGGTTCCGAGGAACCCAGCTCACATTTCGACCTTTACAGGCCTTCTTCAGCGGAGTGCCAGTGCCAACTACTTGACATGTTAGTTGGAAGAACACTGGATACTTCAGAGACATATACATTAACAAGTATGAAGCATTTATATGCTGTACGCTATATTGCATACTATATACTATAATCTGTACTATACATTACACTATAATGCTATATACCATGCTATATGCTATAATTATATAGTATATATTATATTTATATACTGATATACATATACTCGAATTGAGATATACGGGATCGTATTTGGTGGTTTTTTCAGGCTGTGAATGCCTCTGCAGATATAAATTTTGAGATGCAGTCTTTCATTAGTGAAATGCAAGAGTTCTACACAGTGTGCAATATAATATTTAGCATAAAAGCAAGCACTTTGATTATGAATCTGACACAAACTAATAATATTCTTGCATCTGATTCTTTAATTTTTGACATTTTTTGAAAATTGTGTGTATGTAAACCCAGTGGAACGTTGTTCTAGCATCTATACCGCAGACTTTTAACAAGTTTTGGCCTGTTGTGAAACTCTTGCATCTGCGATTGCTTCATAAATTTGAAACAGACTTGGATAGAATAGAATAGAAAGCAGCTGTATTTTAAAATTAGTGTATGTTTTGTTTTTTTATAAATTTATGTATTAAGAAAACCATTATATCAGCTATATTTTTTAATTGAGTCAATTACCGTAATTTAATTTTAATTAGCAATATAAAACTGTGTATATGGTGGTGATATATAGTATAATATATACTATAGAACTACAGAGACTGAAGCTTCTCGCCTGTGTTGTTTCCAGTTGGTTTCTTTATTAAGAGTAAACCTATCAATAGCAAGATTACAGACCCAGAACTCTTCTCCATTGAGACTATTTATTGCAGCGGATGAAGTAAGGGGGGAAATAATCACTATGTAGGTATGTTTTCTGAGCATAGTCTAAGACTGCATAGCCTGGAGATATGCTTCAAAATTACTCTTCCATAGAGATTATCTTGAGACATAGAACATTACGTGACTGGAATATTCGAAATAGTATTTTGAATACTGGGCTGTTCAATTTAGTACTTGAAGATTACGAGATTACGAGAGAACTGACTTTATTCTATATTAGACTCTCAAAGAAAGAGATTATGAATTTTAATAGGAAAAGTAATTGTTCTCTTTTGTTTTACTTATACATGTGTTTTTATAAACTTTCAATACTTTTTATACACTTCAGCTTTTTAATTATTCATGACAAAGAAGATTTTGTTTTGCTAAAAAAAACTTATTTTTTTACAGACAATATACTAGAAAGTTATAAGAATCACAACTACTTCTTTAAGTAACTGTTCGGTGATCACTGAATAATCACTGTGGAGGAGTGATTTTTGAGCATTGCTTTTGACTATAAAGCTTGAAGCTGTGCTCAAAAATACCTCCATCACAGTGATTAACTTTTATATCGACCATTGTTGTTATTTGTGTTGTTTTACATGCTAGTATCTTTAAGTGTTTTAAATGAATTTGGGAAGATGAATGAGTAGTGTAAATAAGAGCAAATGATTACTGTGGAGGAGTGATTTTTAAGCATTGTTTTAGGCTAGCTCTGCTCAAAATTCTCTCCTCCACAGTGATTATTTACTTTTATTTCAAACACTGATACCTGTGTCCTTGTTACCGCCATGAGTAAGAGTGCTTGATGGAACTTAGTAGAGTGAAAAGTTACTGCATAAGTTTATTGTTATAAAAATGTGAGATAATAGAGTATTCTGGACCTTTTCAAAAATAAAATTTACAGAGAAGTGTACTGAGTTAATGATCTTGCAATGCATTGGCTCATGGGTCCATGCTTATGATAGAACATATGCCCATGCTTATGATAGAATATAAGCATGGATCTGACATCATACACTTAATGTATTATTATTGTTGCACAAAGTTTATTTATTCGTATGTTTATTCACATGTTGTTGTTTACATGTTAAACTTAATTTTTTTTATTTTGATTAATCAAAATTCATGCTTGTTTATGTAAGAGATTATTTACATATCATTCTATCAAGTTGAAGTCAACAAACAACAAACAGACACATCCTAATTTATGTATTTTTATGAGGAAAACCTTTCTCACTCAGATTTTTCTGTTATAAGGTATGTTGAACTATTTTCTTTTTTTGGAAGATTAGGTTTTTATTGCTGGTATGTTATTATTTGTTCAAAGTCAGCAGTAAAGACGCTAGAGCAATGTTAAAGACGTTATTCTAGCGTCTTTACTGCAGACTTTGGACAAGCTTTTGCCTACTGGAAATACACTCTTTTTTTTAAAAAAAAACTTCTGGACTGTTTCTTATGTTTTTCTAAGTTTCTTTATACTTATTTTCTTCGTATCATCAATTTGGCATAGCAAGCCATAATATAACTACCGGACATTGCCTGTAAATAAGTATTTTTTTAGTATAGTTTTCAGCTTTGAAACAGAAAACTATACTCGAAAAATACCTCCACAGGTGATGTCTGGCAGTTTTATTTGGGTGTTTCTTAAAGTTTTTTTTTTTTACGAATTATAAGAAACGTTCTTATAAAGGCGTTCCTTATTAAAAAGCACGTACTTCTAATTGGCTAACTAGAAATGTATGTTTCTTGTAAAAAAAAGCGCGTACTTCTAATT
Source organism: Neoturris breviconis (assembly GCA_032360805.1). Taxonomy (NCBI): domain Eukaryota; kingdom Metazoa; phylum Cnidaria; class Hydrozoa; order Anthoathecata; family Pandeidae; genus Neoturris; species Neoturris breviconis. The sequence continues at coordinate 7,626 of JAULBZ010001890.1, forward strand.
GGCTAACTAAAAATATACATCTATAGATTTTGTTGTGAACTGTTTTACTGTGAAAAGGTGTTAATCAACGTGTCTTAGAAGAATCCCTTTAAGGCGTATTATTGCCAGTTATTCCAAATTTTTAGAATTAAAAGCCACTTAAGTTGAATAAGTAATTGAACAAACGACGTCAATGATGATTAAATGGCCAATATGATATACTCGTCTTCAATGCGGAGTAATTTAAAATTACATAGATACCTTATTGGATAATAATTGTTTGAGATAAGCTGTCTGATTGGATAATCTTAAACCTTTTTCGATTCAATAAGTATAAAGGACTGTTAAATATTATTGAAAATGTGTGTATGAAACATTGCTTTTGTTTGAAAGAATTAAATGATAGAACTGAGGAGCTTTTCCATCAGGTTTATAAAAGATTATGTAGAATTACAATGGATCTATAATTCTTCAGTAAATCTGCATGCGTGTATTGAAATAATGGAAAGAAAAGCTTTTAAATCTACTTTTAAAATATTTATAAAGAAAGACATCTTATTGAAGAGAAATTCATACTACCGAGATTTTTCGGTTCTATAGATGATAGTACTTATTGGTTCTCATAAGATTTTCTGAAAGTAATCAGTTTTTTACAACAAAATAATAAAATAATAATAATAGCTTGTATTCTTATATTGTTACAACAGTTTTTAAAATAAGAGCAAATAATCACTGTGAAGGAGGGTTCTTTCAGCATTGCTTCAGACTTTCTAGCCTGAGGCAATGCTCAAAAAGCACTCCTCTACAGTGTCTGTACTAACAAACACTCCTCCACAGTGATAATTTGTTCTTGTTATGAACACTGTACAAATATTGACAATTTAACTTCTTTTTTATATCAAGTCATGTGAAATTATGGATAGTCTTCTCCCAGCAAGCAAAAACTTATTCAATATCCATAGTAAAGGTGCTTGAACAACGTTTTCAATGTTGTTCTAGCGGCTTTACTGCTGACTTTAATCTAGTTTTTGCACACTGGGCTAGTAGAAAAAACACTAAATAATCTGTAGCTTTATTAGACTATTTACTAAACTATTGATCAAGCCTGAATACAACTGCCAGACGAGTGTTTTATTATTAGTATAGTTCTCAGTTGAAAACTATTCTCAAAAAACACGCCTCCACAGGCAATTATATTCAGACTTGTTGATTTTGGCTTTTCAGTAGCAAGCCGTAAGATTCAGTCTGATATCACCTGTGGAGGAGTGTTCTTTAGTATAGTTTTCAGCTATGAAGCTGCAAACTGTACTAAGAAAACCATCCTCCACAGGTGATGTTCGCAGTAGCAGTAGTATTTTGATATTTCTACGCTATTTGATTGTGGGGGGAACGCTGATAATTATTTGAAACATACATCCTCCTGTGTAGTGTTATTTTTGTTGAATTTGGTCAAATTTGGTGTCTTTGAACCTGCCAAAAAATGTGTTTTTGTAACAAAATTTTTACATGGTCCCTTATGGAAAGTATATATCTCTGTGGTTATAATAGGAGTAAAATAATTCCCATGGAGGAGTGATTTTTAAGCATAGCTTCAGACTTTATAACTTGATGCTATGCACAAAAATCGCTCCTTCGCAGTGATCATATTACTCTTATTTCAAGTACTGTATAATATGCAAGACCTAAATGATGGTGCGAAATAACAGGGTTCGGATTATGGAACTCTAACTAATGCATAGCAAAGTTTGTTTAATTGTTAGAAAACAATGGGAATTTTTGCGAAGCGGAGCAATAAAACACAGAAAACGCTTAACAATGCTGAAAATATAGTTCGCAAAATGCGAAGTACTGACTATTAATTAATTAATTTCTTTGGTATTCAATCTCAGCAGAAGGCTTTCCAGTGGCTACACCATGTCGGAGACATTGATGCAACATTGTTCTTGCGTCTTTTGCCGGTTACATACGAAATTTATTTATGGTGACTGTTGTAACAGTCACATTATTTTTAGTCAATTTGCAAGCCTAAAAATACCTGTCAGACGTATTTTTGCAGCTAAAAGCTGTGCTTAAAAAACACTTCTCCACAGGTAAGGTCCAGCATTTATTTTTAGGATTGCTGTTGTAAGACCAGAGTTTGTTATATTGGAAGTTTGAGTTAGCTAAAAAATACTCTCAAAATATAAAGAAAAGTATTGGGTCAAATATCATATTCAAGCGTGAATATAGCTGCCAGAAATCAACTGTGGAGGAGTGTTATTAAGTAGTATAGTTTTCAACTTTAATGAAGACTTTCTATAAGAGTGAACTCTGGCTACTATTTTAGGAGATTCCAATACCAAAAGTAATCACTGTGCGTTCTAGACTGAAACTATGCTTAAAACTCCCTCACAGTGATTATTTGCTTTTATTTTATGCACTGAGATTCAGACATATACTTCAAATTGCAATTGACTTAATTGAATAGAAAGGAATGATATTTTGTTGATTTGTTTAATTTTCTTAATGTTGTTTCTAATTTAAGATTAGTGCTTATCTTCATTTTGATTGGTTATATCATACTATTAATTAAGTTTTTAGCATTCGTTAATTAGTAGATTAATTTTAATGAGCAATTAAGACACCAGAGATTGTGAAACACAATTTGTTATTGTAACACATAGTGAGTGAGGATATGAAGAAAAAAAGAAATACAATTATATGAGTTTGAAGTAAGCATTTTGATTCATTTCCAGCAGACAAAAACTTGTTCAAAGTTTAGAACAATTTTTTCAGCATCTTAACTGCCGACTTTGAACAAGTTTTTACATGTTGGGTATTTTGTATATTTTGTTTGTAAAGTATCTCTTTAAGGTCATGCAAACTCGGATGCAATCCTGTCATCCAGGCCTCTGACTTCACGATAGCATTCCCCTATAAAGAAGCATCTTTGGATGCAGGCTGCAAATTAGTCTCCAAAGATGCTCCTCCACAGGGGAATGCCGACATGAATTCAGAGGCCTGCTGTTGTCCAGTATTGGAAATATATGCAGTGGGAAATTCTCTCAAAACTTTTTTTATTTTAAACTTTTTTTTTTTTTAGCTTTAATACAGCCCAAACAGCATAATTACCTCACCTGTAGAGGAGCGCTTTTCGAGTATAGTTTTCAGCTTTGTAGTTGAAACTATACTCAAAAAACACTCTCCCACTGTCTGACAGTTATCTTCAGGATTGTTAGCGCTTATCAAAAGCATGGCTTTTACTTTTGTTTATGTCAAAAATCTAAATTTTGTTTACTTTCTTTCCAAAATGACTAGCTTGGGTTCATGGAGTTTAAACATCAAAATAATGTGTGTTGTGTTTTTTAGTACAATTGCCTGTGGGGGAGAGCTTTTTTTTTTAAAAGCACTCCTCCACAGGTGATGCCGACCGTTATTTTGAGTCTTAAGAGTTGGTATGATCTATTTGAATTATTAATCGTATTTAATTGATGAAGCGTCCTTGAGAATGGTTATATTTAAAAATTGAACACTTCTTCAAAAGGAACAGTTAATTCAAATATAACAAAAAGTAAATAATAATTCATTAACATTTAAAATAGCAAAACCTGGATGGGACATCACCATTGATACTCAAACAACACTCCTGCACAGGTGATTTCCAGCAGCTATACTCAGGCATGTTCACATATGCTATATAATGGTATTCTTGACTCTATAATTTCTATGATACACTTTGTTTTGTATTTGCGTTTACTCGCAAAGGTTTTTCTTTGGCATTCATATGAATAGTCTTAGTAAATATTAGACAGACGGAGAGTTTTTTTTAGCACAGTGTACAGTTACAATCACCATGGCACTCATAGATTTCTAATCGTTCAATTATTTTATTCATTATACATGTCTGGAATGTATTGTTGTCTCACTACCATGCTTTGAATAATTAAACCAATCCAACTGATTAAAAAAATTCATAGTCTTCATAGTGATAATCGTTGTGAAGATCCTTACATCAGGGGGTTAAAATAACTTGTCGGTCTTCACTGTGGAGGAGAAGATTTTCCAATTTTGTTTCAGCCAATTTGGAATAAAATCACTTGTGAGGGGAGTGTTTTATAAGCATAATTCCAAGCTATAAATCATAAAGTTATGCTCACCCCTCCACAGAGGGTTATTTTTTCTTATTTCAAGTGCTGCAACTCGTAGTCAAAATAAGTGTAAATAATCACTGTGGTGGAGAGATATTTGAGCATAGCTTCAGAATTTGTGATTATTTGCTCTTATTATGATTTTTACCCCCCCCCCCCCCCCTACTTTCACTGTAGGGTGAACACTGGGAGAGACATGAATCGAATTGAACATTTGAATTTTTTTCTTTTGACACTTGATTAAAATTAAGTTGTTTTTACAGTCTGTATGAGAAAGGTTTGTCTTCTATTGTTTACGATAGTAGTCATAAGTAATCTATTTAACTCATATAATACTATAAAGTAGAAATATACAATGAACTCCATATGGTGTGTGTGACTAACACTCTTCAATAAGACACCTGTTCAATATTAATACTTGAGATTGTTATGATTATCAGCAGATGGAAATAAGCTTACCCAGTGGGAAAAAACTTGTTCAAAGTCTTCAGTAAAGATGCTAGAACAGCCTCGTTCGACTTTGTTTTAGCGTCTTTACTGCAGACTTTGAACAAGTTTTTGTCCACTAATATTTCCAGAGAAAAGCAAGCCTCAAAATAACTGTTGGACATCACCTGTGAGGGAGTGATTTTTGAGGACGGTTTTCTACTGCAAAGCTGAAAACTATACTCAAAAATGCTCCTCCACAGATGATGTCTGACAATTAATTTCAGGCTTGATAGAATACTGAGTAAAAAATCCTTTGCATTGAAGAGACCGGTAAATTAACATGCTCGTTAATATAATACTTGTTGTGGCAGATTTATTTTAGCCTTTGTCAAAATAAATGCTTTTGAAAAATAGTCAAGGCTAAATATAACTGTCGGACATCACTTGTAGAACTTTGAAGCTGAAAACTATACTCAAAACATTTTTCCACAGGCGACGTCCGGCAGTTATATTCAGGCTTGATAGTTTAGTGGAATGATTTTTGAGCGTTGGTACAGGCTTTATAACACTTCCCATCTTTATGATCATTTCAACAATGAAAAGATATTATATACAATTTGCTCAAGAATATTTCCTCTGCAGTAATTAATTGCTTCTATTCCAAGTACTGATATTACACTTATGTTCATTGAAAGCAAGCCTGAATAACTGCTAGACCTTGCTTGTGGAGGTATTGTCACGGGACAAAAATTTAGCATTATGATTCCCATTACCATGAGTAGTAAATGGACAAAGTTAGGTGGGTAGGTAGGTGGGTGGGTGCGGAAACCCTTTCTCCCCCCAGTCCTATTAGGGTTAAGGAGAATAATATAATTTTTTAAATGGATAAAGTTCCCAGTCATGTTTCGTTGTTCTTTATATTAATTACAAATCCTAATTAATCTAATTTGCTCGTTAGAGATTAATGTGATATTAATATTACCAGAGACTGACGCAATGATCATCAAAATAATAGTTTCTTCATAACACATAAAACTAATCAATTGCAAGCTCTCATTGACCGATAATTTATATGATAGATTAAGCCTCAAAATAACTGACTGTCAGATATCATCTGCGGATGAGTGTATTTTAATACAGTTTGCAACTTTGAAGCTGAAGAGTATGCTGAAAAAACATTCCTCCACAGGTAATGCTCGACAGTTATATGGAGACTTATTGATTATTGCTTGATATAAGATTTCACAGAAAGTATACTCTAATTTATTTGTTGAGGAAAGAAACACAGTGGAAAAAACTTGTTCAAAGTCAAAAGTAAAAAAGCTCAAACAACTTTTTAACTATTGGAAAGATTTGTCTAAGGAACCATCTCAACTATTAACTCCAAAAAAACATTTTTTGGCAAATTTAAAGACAATAAAGCTTTTAAGCAGTTATACTCAAGCTTGCCATATTCAGCAAAAATGGAATTATATAGAAGGGTAAGAACAAATAATCACTGTGTAGGAGTGAGTTTTGAGCACCTCAATACTCCCTTCTCCATTGATTATTTACTGTTATGGCATAGTTGACGCAATACTCTTTTCTGAAAATTTAAATTTTGAGACGTTCCCTATAACCTTTGCAAGGCTCAAGATAATAGTCAGACTGTTGAGGAGCATTTGTTGAGTACAGTTTTCAGCTTCAAAGCTGAAAACTATACTCTACTCAAAAAACTCCTCCACAGATGATGTTCGACCGTTATTTTGAACCTTCTTGCCTTTGAAACTCTAATGGTTGTTTTCTACTAGACAAAACATTCATTGCTAAAGCCAAAAGGAGACTTTCTATTGGTAGAAATGGACATCACACCATGTGTGTCATAGAGAGATAGAAGCTTTTTTTTTTGTAATTTGATAATAGACACATTTTAAATATTTGTAAACGAGGGAGGGAGTTGTTTTGATCAGTTGTATCACTTTGATTTGTTGTATGACCTTGATCTGAATAAAACTGCCTGACATCACCTGTCAGGCTTGTCAGTATTCTGCTAGCCTCTGTTGTGGAAGATAATAATTTTCTACACTATATCTTTTGCATGGGACTAGCATTAATTTTAGCTGAAGTTCAACTCAAAACTCAAAAGGAATGCCGACCTGAATTCACGGGCTTGACTGTTGTTGTGTGTAATAAAAAGTAAAAAAGTAATAAAAGAGATGGAAAGCAAATATCGTTATTCTCAGAATTATCTTGCTAGTCTATGATCAGTGAATCTATTAGTCTATGAACACTAGTATATTAGCCTATGTAAACATAATGAATAATTGTTTAGATCATCTCCAATCTACCGGTACCAATCTGATTGTTTTTCCTTTCCTGCTGTGAAGCAAAGGTTTGGAAAAGCAATGAAAAACAGTTAGATTTTTATCATGTAGAAACTAACAAAAACATTTTAAAGCTAATTCACTTTCATTGATGTGATATATCAATTATTAAGGCAGCCTGGTTTCTATTGAATTGTGTTTACTTATAACTGATATAGAAAGACATTATTACTAATTGTTGTGATAGCCATTGTTAGAATATCATGGTTCTTAGTAAAGGATAAAAATATAAATGTTGGATATCACCTGTGTGGGAGTGTTTAGAGTATAGTTTTCAGCTGAAAACTATATTCCAAAGATGCTCCTCCACATGTGATATCTGACAGGTATTTATTGTGGCACAACAGTCTAGAATTCATACAGCCTGACCTTTCTTTATGCCAACAGACGAGAAAATGAAATGTTAGATAATAGGTACCAGGTTATCTGAAAAAAACAAGAAAGTATATAAACCATGTTTAAAACCTCTTATAGCAGCTGTTGACCTTTTATATGTGAGATCTCAATGTTATTTAGTTGTTATAATAAAAAAGAGAAGAATTTCTAAAGCTTCTCTATATAAACTCTTATCTATATCTTATTTAATCTCTGACCTAAGCGATTCAGTAATGTCATTAAAACTTTTTTTCTTTCAGAGAGTAGATCTTTTCATTAATTTTTATCAACATATTGTGGTAGTTCAATTGGAAATTTGTACTAAAAGGACCCCTATTGGTTGTTTGATTGATGTGTTTACTATGAAACTTGTATAAACTGTGTGTTTTTAGTAACGGCTCACTCATGTTTAAAAATATTGTTTATCAAGCCTAAATATAAACTGTCAGACATCACCTGCAAAGAAGTGGTGTTTTTTTTAGTATAGTTAGTTTTCATCTTCAAAGCTGAAAACTATACTCAAAAAACACTTCTCCACAGGTGATGTATTGCAGTCATATTCAGGTTTGTTTATATTATATCTCATAATCTTCCTATTTAATGAATTGTAGTAGTTTCTTATGTTATTAACGTTCAACCGGGAACTTCACAAGTTATATTCATCATGCAGGTAGTAAAATCTTACACGTAACTGTGATACATGTTGTGAATTTGAATATGTATACAGTCTGTAATATTATGGTAGAAATAAGAGCATAATAATCATTGTGGTGGAATAATATTTGAACATCCCAGTGGGCAAAAACTTGTTCAAAGTCAGTAGTAAAGATACTGGAACAACATTGAATGAATGTTGTTCTAGCGTCATTACTGTGGACTTTGAACAAGTTTTTTCCTACTGCGATAGCTTAAAAATCCCTTGTCCACAGCGATTATGTTCTCTTATTTCGGTCACTGAAGTAACTTCTAAATAGACTTTCATAGATTTTCATGAAGAATGAACTCGTTGTGATTAGGATTTTTTCTGCCAGAAACCAATCAGTTACTAGATCATTGACTCATTGCTCTGTTCCGCCTTAATATCAGTGTAATAAATAATCACTGTGGTCTTCAGCATAGTTTCAGGTAATAAAGCCATTACGAATACAGATTCTTGTTATTACAAAGTCTGAAGCTATGCTCAAAGATTTCTCCTCCGCAGTGATTATTTGCTCTTATTTCTGATCACTGCTATATATATATATATTTGTATGTAGATTTTGATTAGCTCTATACATGTGTTTTAATATAGCAGCTTTGTGTGTGCTTAGTAGACATTTAAAACATATATATATCCATCAATGAAAAGATTATATGATATTTATTGAAACTCTTAGATGCCTTTTTTATAAATTTATCTAGTGGGTAAAAACTTGTTCAAAGTTCACAGTAAAGATGCTAGAACAATGTTGAAAATATTGTTCTAGTATCTTTACTACAGACTTTGAACATGTTTTTACCCACTGGGAAGAAGATGATTTTAATAATAATTCAATATAATTGTTCATGTTATGGTACTATTTGTTCTCTTAAATTTCTTTTGTTTTTGTTTAAATGGACTAATTAACAAGAATTAATGATGTTTAATTGGACAATAATTCTTATAATAAGAATGGTGTGTAATAGAATAGTAAATAGTTCTTATGTAGTATCAGAAACAATGTGAAGCTTCATTTTTTTTTGTGTAGTAGGAACGAGTTTTTTAATTTTGTTGTATAACGTAGTATTGATAATGACCTAAGTAAAGGTCAAAAGCTCTGCGGATGTGTCACTACATGACTTTGTCGCATCTACACACGTAACACACATATTAGGAACGATGTGTACTTTTAGTAAAATGTTGTGGAGGTATAGAGTCTTTTATCTAGTATTAAGGAATGACGTGAAGTTTACAGTCTTTTCCATATTACTAGGAACTATGAAATAATGTGAAATATGTTTTAGAATCACTTACTTAGTTTTAGGAATGATTTGAAGTTTATAGGTCTTTTACATATTTGATTTTAATTTTTATTTTGGCCGTGCATAACTTTGAGCTAGAAAACCTAAAGCTATCCTTAAAACTCACTCCTCCATAGTGGTTATTTTCTCTTATTTCGATCACTGATCTTAGGTATTTACTATCCAGAGGAAGTACGACCATGTTAACCTTTTATTGACGTAACATAAAATTATTATGTGGTTTAGTGGTCGAAATAAGAACAAATAATCACTGGAGGAGGGATTTTGCGGATAGCTTAAGGCTGCAACACCTAAGGAGCTATGTTAAAATCACTCCTTCATAGTGATTATTTGCTCTCTGAAGCTATGCTCAATAATCACTTCTCCACTGTCATTATTTACTTTTATTTTGACCACTTTGTTTACTAATAGATTTATATTGTAAACAAGAAACTTCAAAAACACTAGACTGAAACCCAGGAAGCAGCATTTGAAATAGGAACAAATTATTACTATGGGGGAGTGATTCAGGTTTTGTTGCCTGACGGTATACCCAATAAAGCGCTCCTCCACGTTGATTATTTATTATTATTTTGAGCATTGCTAACTACTAAAAATAAGTGTGTTAAAATTAATGCAAATCTCAAAATAACTGTTGGACATTTACCTGTGGAGAAGTGTATTTTAGTACAGTTTTCAGCTGTCTAGCTGAAAACTATGCTTCAAAACACTAATCTACAGGTAATGCTTGACAGCTATCGAGGATTGCTATATCATAAAAAAATTATATCTTTAAAATGAAGTTATTGTCATATAGTTAATGATAAACTTTAAAATGTGTCATAGTTTGTTCACTTTAAGATTAACATCTAATATATTGTCATTAATCTGTTTTTATAGCTGTACAGTTTATTTGTTCTTACCATTGCTATAAACATAACAATTTGATGAACTTTTGACATATTTGGTTTTGATGTATTTTCTTCCATTAACTTTTACGTGTATGTGTTAAATACAGCCATGACCTTTATCATAACTTGTAAACTAAGACAATATCTTGGAAGCTATAAAATGTTTTACGACAACTTTTGAAACTCTATCAGTTGCATTTCAGTGTTTAAAGTAGGAGCAAAATAATCACTGCGGAGGAGGGATTTTTGAGCATTGCTTCAGGCTTTCTAGCCTAAAGCAATGTTCAAATATCCCTCTTCCACAGTGATTATTAACTCTTATTTTGAACACTGCAGTTGATAAAATAACTTTCAAGAAACATTGAAGATTTGTTTTTATTGATAACATTGATGATGTTGTTTTCGTTTCTTTTCTATAACAATAAACGATAGCCAAGTAGTTTGTTTAGTACACTTATAGGTAAGCATAATGTAACAAGTGTTTGAAATAAGAACACATCCGTGTAGATGTGATTTTTGAGCTCCTCCATGGTGATTACATTGTTCTTAGCTTAAGCTTGGATGGAATTTTCTTGGTAAATTGAAAGAATAACTTTCAGACATCACAACTTTGGTATATCAGACATGCCAATAATCTGGCCTGGACCTGAATTTTGGCCCCTGAGTGTAATTCAGGTCTACCTTTCTAATCTGTGCCGAAGTGTGTTAGGTCAATGAGATGGCAATATATTGGTTTCTTCGGTACGAAGAAACCAATCCATTGCAAGATCATTGACTCAGTACTCTCATCCATAGATTTCCTGAAATTACCCTGAAGTATCAAGTCTACTTTCAGGCTTCAGGCCTGATATATAATGGTGAGTGACAATGTCTGCAAGCCTGACCATGCCTGCAAGCCTGAATATAATTGCCGGTCATCATCTGTGGGTGAGTGCATTTTGAGTATTGTTAATGTTTAAACCTTGTATTTTGAGTATTGAGTGTATTTTGAGTATTGTTTAAACCTCAACAGATTTAATTTTAAATGAGAACTAGGAAGAATATTGTTAAAAAACTCACATGTAATGCCTAGTGTTTGGAATAAGAGAAAATAATCACTGTGGAGGATTGATTTTTTAGCATTGCTTAGGCTGAAAATTGCTGAAAATTGTTTCAAGGCTGGATTGAGTTTGTTTACTCGTAAATGTTTAAAGTTTTCCACTTCAGAAAATTTCCAGTGCTTCAACTATATTTTTAATGTATGGGCTAACACGTTTTGACCCGTTCTGTTTGACAGTATATTGTTGTGTTAATATTAAGTGTTTTTAAGTTTGTGGTTACATTTCTAAGCATTTTATCTCTATTTATCTATTTATCTAAACCATCATTCAAGTAATTTGTTAGGGCAGATGTTTGAATAGTTATTTACATCTTACTTACCAGTGGTAAAAATAATAGGAAATAGTTACTGTGGAAGAGGGATTTTTGAGCATAGTTTCGAAACTATGCTCAAAAGCACACTTCCACAGTGATTATATGCTCTTAGTTCGAACTCTGTTATCTTTATTAGAAGAAGAGAAGGCTATGTTGACAGTGGTCAAAATAAGAGTAAATAATCACTGTGGGGGGAGGGTCTTTTGAGCATAGTTCAGGGATGGTAGTCTGCAGCTATGCTTAAAATCACTCCTCCACAGTTGTTTTGAATACTGATAAGTAAGTGTTATCAATTCAGTAGTCTGCTCTCTTTGTATCTTAATTAGGTCATGATCTTCTTGTAAAGAGAGAAGTTCTCGGAATGTGACTGGTATTAAAAATTATTCTGGTGTTTACATACAGTAAATATATAATTGTATTATTGTATATTAGTAACTTTACATTGTCATTCCTGATCAATGTTCGTTTTCTACAATATTGTGGACAGTCTTGAAATTAATTAGTGTAACGTTCGGTGGTTGTATTAAGAACAAATAATCACTGTGGAAGAGGGAGTTTTGAGCATAGCTACAGACTATAAAGCCTGAAACTATGTTTCACAGTGATTATTCAATCTTGTTTCGACCACTGATACGCTTAACTTTTTCGAGAAATTGTGAAAGACAGGGGGTTACCAGAGGTTAAAATAACTGCCGGTCATCACTGTGGAGGAGAGATTTTTCAGAATAGTTTGAGCGAAAGTGGCTGAAAATATTCTGAAAAATTTCTCCTCCACAGTGATGATCGACAAATATTTTAACCTCTGGGTTATGTAGTTAGTTGCTAAAAAGTCAGTGTTAAAAATAGGAGTAAATAAAATAACCACTGTGGAGGAGTATTTTATAGTCTAGTTTTAGTCTTTAAATCCTGAATCTATGCTCAAGAATTCTTCTCCACAGTGGTTTTTATTCCAACCCCTTTAGTTAAAATTTCACGTTTGTCATGAGTTAGAAATAACATGGATAACAACAAATACTTGACAAATATTGTGGCAATTTTGAAGAAAATTTACAATTCGTTACCAGGGGAAGAGTGCTGAATCAATGATCTTGCAATTGATTGGTTTCTTCGTCCCGAAGAAACCAATCA